>JASTWK010000491.1:0-132637 GCA_030770225.1 Temnothorax unifasciatus | reverse complement strand
ATTAGGCCAGGGCGCCTTCGCTTCAAGTTTCTCGCCTTTCTACAATCCGAACAATTAATCCTTTCTGCAATCCGAACAATTAATAAAGGTGTTAAATTATAAACGCTGCTCCTTTAATTCGAGATCTCTCGAATCGACAACCTGTGTCCGTTGCCTTTGTTCGTCAGTCGCGTTCGTCAACATCAACGGTTGCCGAGTTCAAAGTGTGACCTCCGGTGGAAAAACAAAGCGGAGCCGCACGCGATCTCTCGCGTCTTCTCTGGACGGATCCGGCAGCTCGTTCGGCGGCAACTCAGTGCGCGCCCGAACATAAATTTGGTCCTTCGAGCCGGATCGAGATACGAAGTGCAGCCCTTCAGCCGTTAACATGACTGCAGTGCCGGAAGTCGCCGCAACCCTGAATGACCTCCTCGCTCAACAGCAAGCGTTGGTGCATTCGATCGCGCGAGCGCTTGATAACTTCAAAAGGTTGGGAAGAACAACTACACCGTCGCAAGGTTCGAACTCGAATTGCCAGCACCAAAGAAGTCTGGACGCAATGCCTTCGCGTGCACTCGGCCCTTCTGCAAGTTGTTCCGGAGGCGAAAAGGAGCACGCTCGACTATTTCAAAAACGAGCTGTTCGACCAAGCCGAAGCTATTCATTTGAACACGCTGGACTACATGGCCGAATGCCTGGAGGAACTCGCGCCGACGACGCCGCTCCTGACATCGAACCAAGTTCCTGGCGCCGCGTGCAGTCACGGGTCATCCGCCTCCTCGTTCTCGCTGTCGCATCTGCCGCCCATCAACATTCCACCGTTCTCAGGAAAGTACGAAGAGTGGGAGACGTTCCGCGATCGCTTTACGTCCCTCATTATAAAAAATCCCGAAATCTCTGCGTTTGCGCGAATGCATTTTCTATCATCGAGCCTCACCGGGCGGGCGCTCGAATCCATTCGAAGCATCCCGATAACCGCGGATAATTTGAACTTGCGTGGAAAGCCCTTGAGTCTCGGTACGAAAACAAGCGCCGATTAGTCGAGATGCATGTGTCCGCGATATTAATTTGCCAAGCGTATCCCGAGAGTCAGCGAGCGAACTCATCGAGCTCCGGGATAAAGCAAATCGTGCAATCGCGTCGCTGAAAAACTTAGATCGTTCAGAGACCGACATTCTCAGCGACATGCTCGTGTACAGCGTCACGCAGAAGATTGATCCCGCCACTCGGAAGGCGTGGAAACTAAGGGTGGGGATGACACGCGGATCCCAACATACGACGAGCTCGATCGGTTCCTCGACTCCCGTGCTCGCGCGCTCGAAGAACTAAGTCCCGCGACTGTCGCCAAACAACCTCGCTCGCCGAAGGTGACGAGCGCTACAGCATCGGGAGCGTCCACGATTTCGTGTCCGCTGTGTAAAGCGTCTCACTTCATGAATAAATGTCAAATCTTTGTAAAGAAGAGTCCGAGTCAACGATTAGAAGCAGTAAAAAAGGCAAATCGCTGTCTAAATTGCTTAAGCGCCAAACACGCCGTGCAATCGTGCCAAAGTAAATATTCGTGCCGCACATGTCAAAAGAAGCATCATTCGATGCTGCACGTCGACACGGACGCTTCCGCCGTGGACAATCTTCTGCCGCGACCGCGTCTCTCAGCGATGCCGCGCCAATCACGACCTTGCTCTCGAGCGCTAAAGTGTCGTCGATGCCTCCCTGTGTTGCTCGCGACGGCTAGAGTGAAGGTCAGTTTCCCATCCGAATCGCCGAACGGTCGCGCTCGCGTCGTTCGAGCGCTCTTAGATCAAGGATCGGAAATGACGTTCTATTACCGAAAGATTGAGGCAAGGGCTTAAACTGCGTCGCGTTAGAATGCCCATCTCGATATGCGCCATCGAGGCGTCGACGCCGGACAATGTCGATTCGCGGCCGAAATTCAGATCTCTCCGCCGGCCAATCATCGCTCGCGTTCAAGACCACCGCGTCCGTAATGAAAACTTTAACGAAGTATACTCCGTCGCCTGTAACGTCGCACGTCCAATGGAGCCATGTAGCCCGATCTCGCGCTCGCGGATCCGGATCCTACGAGCTCAGACCCCATTGATAGTTATAATAGGTGCCGATCTTTACGGCGACTTTGCTGCTCGACGGCATTCGAAAGGGCCCTCGGCGGTCAACCCCTCGCTCAGAATACCGTTCTCGGTTGGGTACTGTCCGGGCCCGCGGCCGACCCACAAGCGCGTCCTCGAACAGTCACGGCTCAGCTCTGTTCAAATTCCCCGTCACTCGACGAGGAACTCCGACGCTTCTGGGAAATCGAAGAGATTCCTCGCGCCGTTCCACTGAGTCCGGAGGAGCAACAGAGCGAAGATCATTTCCCTCGCCACTCATTGGCGCCGCTCTAACGGACGATACGTGATTCGCTTTCCTTTCACAAACCGGCCCCCCCAATCGAGATCGGTAATTCTTATCACTCCGCCGAGCGACAGCTAAGAAGTCTTGAACGCAAGTTAAACGCCGACGAAAGATTAGCGACGGAATACCGCGCCTTTATGGAGGAGTACGAGCGACTCGGGCATATGAAGCGCGTGCCGCACGATGCAAACGCGTCGTCTCAGTGCGTGTACATTCCGCATCACCCCGTTATTCGCGAAAGCAGTACCACCACTCGGTTACGAGTCGTCTTTAATGCATCGAATCCGACAAGCAACGGCACGTCACTGAATGACCACTTGCTAACCGGGCAAAAACTACAGACCGATTTAGCGGCGGTTCTGTTACGATGGCGGCTACCGCGATACGTCTACTCCGCGGATATTACGAAAATGTATCGTCAAATTGAAATTGATCCCCGTGACGTCAATTATCAGCGAATATTATGGTTCGATCACGAAACTCGAGCCATCATCGTATTGCTTCTATTAGTCTTAACGTACGGGACGGTTAATGCTCCTCACGATGCACTCCGCGTTCTTGAACAGCTCGTTCGGGACGAGGGGGGCTCATTTCCGTTGGCGGTTCCAGTGATTCGAAAAAGCCGATATATAGACGACTTTCTATTCGGGGCGGACGACATTCCGCTGCTTCGTCAGACGCGCGATCAAGTGTGCGCGTTGCTGAATCGCGGGCGGTTCGAACTACGCAAATGGGCGAGCAACTCTCCGCAACTTCTGACCGACATTGACGTTGAAAATCACGGACTCGCGTGCTCAAAAACGTTGCAAGCCGATGAGCAACTGAAAGTGCTCGGAATTAGCTGGAAACCCGCATTCGATGTTTTCCAGTTCGACGTTTCGCTTCCTCCTTCCATTCCGAAAACAAAGAGATCGATACTATCCCTGGTAGCAAAAATATTTGATCCGTTAGGCTGGGTCACGCCCGTGACAATAAACGCAAAGATCTTTTTGCAACAACTCTGGCAGGACAAAGTAGATTGGGACGAGGTCATCGCGGACAAACTTCTCGCGCAGTGGGAGACAATTCACGCGTCCTTGGCGACGATCAACGGTCTTCACGTGGACCGTTGGGTGCAATATGGCTCCGACACGGTAAAATGCGAGTTTCACGGCTTTTGCGATGCCTCCTCCACCTGCCTACGCAGCGGCGGTTTTTCATTCGCGTCACCTCCTTGGCGGGCGAGACGACGACCAGGTTGCTCGTCGCCAAGTCAAAGGTCGCTCCGATCAAATCTTTAAGTATTCCCCGGTTGGAATTACTTGCTGCCGTTCTATTGGCGAGGCTGTTAGAGTTCGTGCGATCGGCGCTACAACTAACTACCATACCTTGCTTTTGCTGGACGGACGCTCTCGTCGTTCTAGCGTGGCTAATGCAACACGCTTCGAAATGGAAACTTTCGTTTCCAATCGCGTCTCAGAGATCCAATCTCGCATTCCGTTTGCCATCTGGAAACACGTGCCAACAGAAGACAATCCGGCCGATTTGTGCGTCTCGCGGCATTCTAGGATGTCATCTCGCGTCCCACCCGCTGTGGTGGCAGGGGCCCTCGTGGTTGCGACGTCCAAAAATGAGTGGCCAGCTCAACGCGAACCGTCGTCTCACGAGACGACACTCGAGCAAAATCCGCGCATTACCACACACCTAGCTAAGCCGGTCGAGCGGTGGGATTTAATGGCGCGTTACTCTTCGTGGCCAAAATTAATTCGAGTCACCGCGTATATACTTCGGTTCATATCTCGAACTCGCCGTATCGACGCTAAAGTCATAGAGGCGAGCCCGCGTGCTCTGTCCGCGGAGGAGTGCCGATCGGCACGAAACTTTTGGCTCAGGCGAATCCAGGAGGAAGAATTTCCCGATGAACGAGAGGCGCTCTTGAGCCGAAAGACAATCTCGTCGAAAAGCTCGCTCAGAGCGCTCAACCCCTTCATCGGAGATGATAAATTAATTCGCGTAGGCGGGCGGCTGGCCCACGCTCCGCTACCACTCACAGCGAAACACCCAGTCATCCTCTCCTCTCACCCCCTAGTCACCTTACTAGTCCAGCACGCGCATATAAGATCACTTCACGCCGGCACGCAACTCACGCTCGCTACTCTACGCCGGGACTTTTGGATCTTGCGTGCGCGAACCATCGTAAAGGCCGTAATCCACCGATGCGTAACATGCGCCCGCGAAAAGGCGGCGACTCCCACTCCGATCATGGGACAGCTGCCTCACGTGAGGGTTTGCCCTCCCGCGCGCGCGTTTCAGCATTGCGGTCTGGATTATGCGGGCCCGATGCGTGTACGCCCGATGTCCGGGCGGGGGATCTCGTCTCATAAAGCGTATATCGCAATATTCATATGCATGGCCACGCGCGCCGTGCACCTCGAAATAGTAGACGGCTATTCGACTCCCGCATTTTTGGGGGCATATTCGCGTTTCTGCGCCCGACGAGGCCTCCCCGCGTCTATTTACTCCGACAACGGAACAACATTCGTCGGCGCGGACCGCGAACTTCAAGCCGCGTTTCCGCTCAGCCCTGCGCGATCCGAACTTTTTAAATCGAACCGCTTCCGATCAAGTCTCGTGGCATTTCATCCCTCCGGCCGCCCCGCATTTCGGCGGGTTATGGGAAGCCGGAGTTCGAAGTGTAAAGCACCACCTTCGAAGAGTGGTAGGAACGCATACCCTTACGTTCGAGGAATTCGCGACTCTCCTGTGCAACATAGAAGCCTGTCTAAACTCCAGGCCGCTAGCTCCTCTCACCGATTCCGCTGACGAATATGAGCCGCTCACTCCCGGCCATTTTTTGATAGGCGCCGCGCTGACCGCGAGTCCCGAAGCCTCCGTGCTTCATCTAAACGAAAATCGTCTCTCGCGTTGGCAAGTGGTCCGTCAGATGACAGAACGGTTTTGGAAGCTATGGCAGGCCGACTACGTAAACACGTTACAGCAAAGAGCCAAATGGCGAAAACCCGGGAAGGAGCGAATTCAAGTAGGGCAGCTCGTACTCCTTCAAAACCCTTTACTTCCACCGTGCAAGTGGGAGTAGGCCGCATAGTTCAATGCCACGCGGGCTCCGATAACGTCATACGCGTCGTGACAATAAAGACCGCAACATCCGAATATAAGCGGCCCGTTGTAAAAATATGCTTGTTACCGATCGACATCGATAACGCCGAAACGCCGGCGTAACTCTGTAAAAGGATACCCCGAACTTAGCGACCGCCTCAAGCAACGCGCGGCAGCTACGCCGTTTGTTTATCGAAACGAAGGTTTCGAGGCGGGCGGTATGTTGGGGATTCCAACGATGATTCCTGTTAAAATTTATAAGTTTCCGTTAAGCGTACTTGTCACACTATGTATATATAAATTGAGAAATGCCGAGAGGCCCGAAGACAATTGACACGCGCCTGAATTCGACAAGCGCCAATTAGAGCGCGGTACAGCGCTAATCCCCGCCAGAAAACCGTTTTCTGAAAAGAGAGTCAGAGTCGTCCGGACTTTTCACAGACACACATCGCCGATAGCAAGTACAAACGAGTCGAGAAAACCTAAGTCCGCGTTTCAACGGCTCGATATCTGTGCGCCAGGCCGCTCTGCGCTTTCGCGTTAGGCGCGTAACTCTACGCGACCGTTCTTTCGGCTCTTCGCGCCGTGCGTGCACCTAATCGAAACGAGAAAGGCGGTGCAGATTGTTATCGAAGTGGCGGTTCAAAGGATCCATTTGCGATCCGTCAGAAGGACAGTTATTAGGCCAGTGGCGCCTCCGCTTCAAGTTTCTCGGCCTTTCTACAATCCGAACAATTAATCCTTTCTGCAATCCGAACAATTAATAAAGGTGTTAAATTATAAACGCTGCTCCTTTAATTCGAGATCTCTCGAATCGACAACCTGTGTCCGTTGCCTTTGTTCGTCAGTCGCGTTCGTCAACATCAACGGTTGCCGAGTTCAAAGTGTGACCTCCGGTGGAAAAACAAAGCGGAGCCGCACGCGATCTCTCGCGTCTTCTCTGGACGGATCCGGCAGCTCGTTCGGCGGCAACTCAGTGCGCGCCCGAACACTGTACGTTCCAAACTCGCCGGGAATTCCATCCTTTCCGTTGCCTTTCCAGTCTTTAACTTCCGATATCACTCGACTTTTTATTCTAGGCTTATCTCCTCTTTCCTCTCCTTCCTTTTCCTCGCGATCCCGCCTGCGCTTCCCCATCCTCACGGTCCCCTCTACTCCACCAACAACTTCATAAAGTGTCTTTCCATTCTTTCTCCTTGATTCACTTCCTCTATTTCCCTCATTTTTTTTTCAAGCCGATGACTATCTCCCAACCTCTGCCTCCCTCTTGCTCCCTCCCTCCACTTTTCTCTCCATCTCTGGTTCTCTTCTTCCTTCTTCCTCTTACACAACTCCCAAACTCCTTCCGCTTTTTTTTTGTAATCGCTGCTCTCTTCCCTTCTTTCCTCCAATCCTTTCATTTTCTTCTTGCCTCTTCTTCACTTCTCGACACTCCCTTATCCCGCCATCCTACCTTCCTCTCCTTCTTTCCCTCCATTTCCTCCTCTACTACCTTTTTTATTGCCTCTGTTATCCTCGTTTCCATTTCTTCCCATTCCTTATCCAACTCTTCCCCCTTTTCTTCCACTTTTCCTATTTTTTCAACAAAACCACTCTTCGCCCTTCCTCGTTCCACCACCCCCCTTCTTCGTTCTTCTTTCTTTTCCACCTACTTCTTCTGCCTTCCTCCTTGTTTCCCCCTTCTTAATACTATTTCTAATGGGTGATGATCCGAGTCCACTCTATCAAACACTCTCATACTCTCTATCTTCTCTCTTACTTCTTCGTCCTCTATTACATAGTCAATCACCGTATTTTCTCTTCCCCCCATGAAAGTAAACTCCCCCTCTTCGTACTCCTCTCACCTTTCCATTGAAAATCTCCCATCCTCTTTCCTCTAAACTATTTACCAGCACCCCCCTTTTGTCTATCTTCTTATCCTTCGAACTCTTTCTTCCCCTCCCCGCCGTCCTCCCCCTCCGCTCCTCTCCCCTCCCACCTTCTTGTCCAATCCTCCCATTAAAGTCTCCCCCAATTATCGTAAACCTTCCTTCTTCTTCTTTTCCATTATATGACTCAACTCTTGTTAAGGGAAATTTCCTCCATCCCTCTTTCCTTTGCATATACCCCTATAATTCTCACCACCTATCCTAACCTTTCCTGCTATCAACCCTCCCTAATTAGTTCTATTTCCGTTCCCTTCTTTTTTTCCCTTTTCCTTATTACCATTATTATCCCTCCTATTGCTCTCCTTTTTTGTTCTTCTTCGCCATTTGCGCTCTCCATTCGTACCCTTTTGGCAGCCTTCCCCTTATTCTTTCCCACCCTTTTCTTCCTATCCATGTCTCTACCATGACTAACACTCTTCTTTCTTCAGTCAGCCTTCCCAGAATTCTTTATCTTTATTTTCCAAACCAGCACATTCCGAATACCATCCTCCCACACTGACTTACTTCCCCCTCCTCTTTCCTCTAACCCCCTTATTACCGTTCTCTACGTCCCCCCTCTAACTTCCTCACCTCTTATTTCCTCGTTCCATTCCTCCTCCTCTCCTTCCTCCCTCTCCTTCCCTGCTTCTCTTTTCTCCTCTCTTCCCTCTTCTTTTCTTCTCTTTTCCCCCTCTCTTCCTCCTCCTCCACCTCTCTCATTCTCTCTTCAAATTCCTCCCTCCTCCCCTTCTCCTTTTCTACTCCTCTTATAAACTGTCCTGTCCGCTCTCTCTTCAACAAACAAATCACTTTTTATTCCCCCCTGCTTCTGTCTCTGCCCTTCATCTCTCTTGTCTTCTCTCTCTTTCCCTTTTCCCTGCCTCCCAAACCTCTCTTTCTACTATCACTGAGCATTGTCTCTTACTCTACTCATCCCATACCCACCATTCCCCCTCTATCCACATCTTACCTTGCCCTATCCGTACTTTTTGCTCTTCTCCCCTTGCCTTCCATGCAATTTGAATTATCCTTCTTCTTATCTTCCGTTCTTCCCATGTTAGATCTTCCTCAAGCCACGTGTTTTCATCTTTCAATTTCCACTTATTCCTCATTATTCTCGCCTCTCTTCTCCGCTTGCCTACCCTTAACCACCGCCACACGTGGTCTAAACGCCTGATTTTGGGCAAAAAATCATTTTTCAATTCGTCTAAATGTCAGTAAGAATTATTGTAATTTCAAGAAAAATACACAAAGAAGAATGTCTTGTAATTTAAATAATTGTATGTTGCCTTGAACGCATAATATAGGTACATAAAAATAAAGAATTTTTAGTATGCTTGATATAGTCGCTTTCTGCAGTTCCATTACTTTATTTATATTAGTTTTCAAATTATTCAGAATGGTTTAATAAAATGTTTTAATACGATTTATTGTTATTTGGCATGTGTACTTTAAGTTTTATTTATAAAATTGACAAAAGAACTTAACCTAGAGGATATATCTGATGTGGTTTTTAACCTCGTGTGACGCTTAGTGTAAATCGGTAATCCAACTTTATTATGCGATATAAAACTTTAGCCGCCTTTAGCCAAAAAGGTCTTGTAGTAAGATTGAACAGAATATCGTACTCTTTAAGAATGTGAAGAAAGAAATTGCTACTTTTTGCTGATTTCGTTGCTACGATAAAAAAATCAGGCTGTATTTAGAGACATGTAACTTTTTAAAATTGGCATCATGGGCCACATCAGCTTGATTACTTTTTTGTCATTTTTGTTTGCTATTTGTAGAAAGTGAGTCATTTGCATAATTTGAACAAGAGAAAAATTATAAATCATATAATATTTTAAGATTTGTTGAATTGTGTTTCTTTGTTATATGAGGTATTATTTGACACACTGGGCTATACTAATTTAATGTAATTTTAGTGTTAAACCTTAACATATAAATACAATATATAATACTTAACGAACAGTTAAGATTAGGTTAAGATTTAATTAGATTAGAAAGAGATTAAGACTAAATATATTGTATATATGTGTGTGTATGCACACGGAGAGAAATATCCTGTCTTTCCTTTTTCCCTCCAGAATACCTCCAGTATTTTTATCATGGATATTATCACTTTCAAGAAAATTGATCTTTACGAAGTGCTCAAACAGAAAGATGGTGGTAAAAATGCTCAGAAGAAACATCTTCAAAATTTTATTGAAACCCGTTTAAGTTGCACTTTCACAGACAAGGCTAAACAATCTTTGAAGAATTCTATATCGTATTTTTGCTCAAAATTCTTCTCTCGTTGGGATAAATGCTGTCGCGTTGAGAAAATCTTTTTAAAAAAGAACGATTCGTGGCTGCAGAGTAGTATAACATTCAGTGTTGCAGTTTCATCCAAGTAAGCAAACTGTTAGTTAATAGTTACAGTTACAGTTACTAACAGTTCAGATACTTCAGATATAAATTCTGTCTCTGTCATTTAAATTGATTACGTGCAAAACTTATCTATCTTTGTTATTTTTTCGCACCTACAAAATTTTTACTGCAGTTGCAAGATCATTTTTTTTAGTATTTGCAAAATCTGTTTTCACAGATTTGACTATCCCAAAAATCAACGCGTTATTGGTAATAGTAGGACGTCCAAGACTTTGTTTTGAAGATTGTACCCCACGAACAAAACGGTTGCGAACACAAAATGTACGAGCTGAGAATTCCTTGGAGATTCTCACTTATGCTGCAGCCATGAAATTCAGAAAAGAAGGGAAACAAAGTGCTGCTAAACTTTTACAGATGTTGGCATCAAACCCTGACATGGCAGACAAAATTTTAGTAGAAATTCAGAATTCTGAGCAGGAACAAAATCCTTTATCGGCTGATGAGGCTGTGTCACTTATTGTTGAGGCTGATCTGAGCAAAGCACAGTACCTTTATATTAGAAATATCGTGAATAGTAATAGAAGAAGGAGTCATATGCTACCCTCGTATTCAACCGTTTTAGAGGCTAAAACTCGTTGCTATCCGCTCCCTGGCTCAGTGACTGTCACAGAGAAAAGCGCAGAGGTGCAGCTGCAAGCTCTCCTAGATCATACAATTCAGCGTTTAATATTTTTTCTTAAAGAAATCTTAGAGAGATTAAGTCCGCTAGAATCCGAACATGTATTCTTAGATTTTAAATGGGGTTCGGATGGAAGCAGTGGTCACGATCAATATAAACAGAGAATAAACAGCGAGATCATAGATGATAATTATATGTTCTTTACAGCCACTGTTCCCTTACAACTTTATGTTCTTCTGCCAAGGTCAACTGAGAGAAAAATTCTTTGGCAAAACCCAAGACCATCCTCAACAAGATTTTGTCGTCCAATCCGTTTCCAAATGAAACATGAAACAAAGAACTTAATAATTGAGGAAAAAAAATATATAACTGAACAAATTGAATCTCTCCAGCCAACTAAAATTATTTTAGAGAGCGGGCAAATCATTGTTATAACACAAAAACTAAAAATGACTATGATTGACGGCAAGGCTCGCAGTGCTATTACTGACTCTTCAGTTCAGACATGCTGTGCTTGTGGTGCAAAACCCTCCCAAACAGACGTTGAATCGATTCTGAAAAGGCCTGTCGATAATTCTGTATTTGCTTATGGAATATCAGTCCTTCATGCTCGTTTAAGATGCCTTGAATATATGTTGAGTGTTGCGTACAAGATGGAACTTCAAAAATGGAGAGTAAATGAGGCAGCTTATAAGATTAGGAAGAGCATCATTCAGAAGCAGTTACGAGAAGATGTGGGCCTGATAGTCGATGTTGTTAAACAAGGATTTGGCACTACAAATGACGGAAACAATGCAAGGCGGTTTTTTGAGAACTATGAGTTAGTGTCTGCTATTACTGGTGTTAACAGAGATTTGCTATTTAGATTTCATATAATTCTTACCACTTTCGCTTGTGGATACATGATAAACGTAGAAAAATTCAGAACTTATGCCCTAGATACGGCCAAACTCTGTCAACAGCTTTACCCATGGTATTATATGCCCGCCTCCATTCATTTTATTCTGATTCATGGAGCAGATATCATGTTATCAATGGAATTACCTATAGGACTTTACTCTGAGGAAGCACTTGAAGCTAAAAATAAGAATATCAGATCCTTTAAAGAAAATAGAACACGGAAGATATCAAGAATTGCTACAAACACTGATCTATTCAACAGATTGTTACTTTCTTCAGACCCATACTTAGCATCTGTTAGAAAACTTCCACGTAAGAGTAGCTGCACCTTTCCCCCTGATGTACTTACTCTCTTGAATTCTTATAAGTTCAATACGATTGTTTAAAGATTTAAATTTTTTCGTCATCTTAATCTAGCATTATATGTTTAATAACTAGTATATCTATGTTTATGTAATAAATTTTTATTTTTTTAAATATAGATACATATATTTTTTTTAGTTAAAATAAGTTTATATAATATAATATATGATAATATTTTAAAAAAGGAATTTATTTGTGCTTCAACGAGTAGATAGTTTATCTTATATTTTCTTAACTTTCTGACATACTAACATATTTTGTTTCAATAAAATTGTCTTCCTGTAATTCAATATTCTATTTATCGACTTATAGTCATAATTTCGAATATATTGTTTTAAAAAATGTATCGGTACTTTTAAATATATCGGTACCTCTTTCATTTAATTAGAAAAAAATCGAAATCGTTGACTTCAACAGTTGCAACGCTTTAAATGCCCCACCTTGTATATAATAACCTTCTTTCATATTAGTAATAATTCTTTAAGCTGTAACAAATATCATTTATATCTTATGCGACTTATCGTTACTAAGATATTAGTTTTTGCCACAAAATCAGGCGTTTAGACCACTGTGCGCCATACTTCCCTTCTCTCTCCTTCCCGCATCTATTTCTCTGATTTCCTCTATCTTAACCTCCACTCCTATCTTTTTCATCACTTCCTCTACTTCCCCCTTTATTCCTCCCGTCTCCTCTTTTACTCCTTTTATCACTACATTTCTCTTCCTTGCTCCCCTCTCCTTTAATTCGTACCTCCTCTCCAGCATTTCCACCCTCTCCTTCCAATCAGGTTCCTCTTTCCCCTCCCCCCTTCTCCGTCCCGCATCTCCTTCTACACATTTTCCTCCTTCGTGCCCTCCCTCCTTACGCTCCGTTCTCATCCCTTTCAGTTTTCGTTCCAAACCATCTATTCTCTTCTTAAGTTCTTCTTTCTCCGCGCTCCACTTCTCCTCTCGCACTCTTAACTCGTTTCTTATCTTCTCCACCTCCCTTCCTTGCTCCTTGAAGCCCTCCTTTAACTCTTTTCTCATGCTCCTAAAATCCTCTCTCATTTTTTTAATTATCTTCCTCATCTCTTTCTCACCTGCCTCCGTTTCCGCTTTAAGCAACCTTGCCGTCATGTTGCTTCTCTTAAAAAACTGTCCCCTTCTCTTCCCCCCACTCTTATCTAAATCGTCCCTCTTCCTTTTCCAAAACTCTTCTAAGGTTCCTGTGCTCCCTTGGGAAAATATACTTTAAATAGAATTAAAGTTCTTAAAAGTAATCTTAAAAATTTAAGAGTTTACTTAAGAAATTTTTAGGTAAATTAAAGTGTGTACAAGGTTAATCTAAAGTAATCTAAGAAATTTTAAAGTATTTCAAAACTGACTGTAAAATAATCTTAGAAAACCAAAGGTTTTAAAAACTGACTTTAAAATAGTATTGTTACGCCTCGCTCCGCAATCACGAAACACTCGCGTTCGCGCCGCGCACTCCCGGACTCGCGTGAAGGGAAGGGAACACTCGTTTGCAGAAAGGAACTCAGGTTTATTGCAAAAACTCAGTACAGAGGAGAACTCGACCGAACGTTTCGAGTCTCGCCGTAAATCTGACAGTCGTTGTTATTAATCAATACATCCCGTCGTTAGGGATCGCGCTTCGGCTTGAAGCTTCTCTCGAGCGAAGTTCAGACTCCTCGCAGCGAAGTTCAGCGCGCAACGGGTGTCTCAGCACGGGCGCAACAGTATTCTGGTACTCTAAAGGAGTGGAAAAGTAGCTTTAAAGTAATTTTAATAAATCTTAGGTAATCATAAGAAAACATTAAACTTTAAAATTTTTTTTATGAATCTCGATCTTAACTTAAAAGTTACACGGAAGCAAACTTTTAAGAAGATTTATCTCATGTGGTTAAATTTTCAAGGTTTAAAGTTATAAAGTTAAAGTTATAAGTATTTTAAAGTTATAAGGTTTACAGTTATAGAGAATAATATAATTATAGAGGATACGTGGCGACGGCGACGGCGACGGCGACGGCGACGATTCGCTCGCGAGGGTCGCGGGTCCGCCCTGGCCCCCGGCGAGGTAGCGTCGTCGGACGCCACCCCGGACACCTCCGCCACTTCCATGTTCATTGCCATTTAACATGCCAGCTGTAAACATCCGCGAATAACGACGATAAACACGACGCATACAGTTTCCCCGTCGTTCGTCCGGACTCTCCGGAGCTCGGCGCGACTCGCTTACGCGGAGGCCACTCGATTGCACACGATCGTGGACGACGGAAGGCGCGCGGGCTTGCGCGGCGAGAGGGTTCGGCTCGCGCCTGCTACGCGGCGCATCGCCGGTATACTTTCGCGCAATTAAGGTTCAACATCGACCTCTATATCTAGGGCAGCTCGGCAGGATTTCTACAGCGTTCTCAAGTTCGCTGGTGGCAGACAGCTGACCACTACAGCTTATAAGTTTTTTGTCAATCAGCCATATTCGGGATAAAATATGTTATGATCGGAAGAAAAATTTTCTGCGTGTAGAATTATGAAAAGTAAATTTAAACATTTTTAACTTTAAATTTTCGAAATTTATTTTTCATAATTTTAAGGTTTCTTTTACATTCTTCTTGAAGTAAGTTGCCTTATAGTTATAAGATTACCTTAAACAATAGTTTTAAAGTGTCCAAATTTACCTTTAATTTTTTTAAGTTTTTCTTTAAAGTAAATTTTAAGATTTTTTTAAAGATTTCTAAGGTAAATTTTCCCAAGGGCTCCCCGTGCTCCCTGTACTCCCTCTTCTGCCTCTCACCTTTTCTTTTACTTTATCTATCGCTTTCTTTATCTCCGTTCCGCTTTCTTTCTCTTCGCTCATCCCTGCCTACTACCTACTCTGTGTCTCACTTCCCCTCTACCTATGCTATACTCTATGCTCTGCCACGCTCAACCGCACGTATCTCCGTTCTTCCGCCGAGTCGCCTCTCTACACCGTCTTTCGTTCTTGCCCTACCCAGCGCTGCCGCCCGCGTCTCGGCTCGCCCGCCGCGTCGCCCTTCTACCTAACTATAGTTTGTGCCGTACCCTTTGTCCGTGCCTTGTCAATTTTCTTCCCTTTACTCTCTTTTTCCCGCTCCTCCTTCTGTCTCCCCTCTCGCCTCCACACTCACTCACCTTTACTCCTCCCTTTTCGCACACTCTCGCCTTCCTCTGCTTCCTCTAACTCTCTCTTCTATTCACTCTATTCTCTCGCACCTCCACACCCGTCACCTCGATCGTTCCGGAAACGGAAGTCTCAGGAGTTTACTGTATTTATCTGATAAATATGCATTTTTTTCATAATCGTTCAATATTTCCTGTCCGCACGCGGAATCCTTTATTATTTCACATAATTTCTAGAAAAGAATCACAATATATATTAATATATAATAAAACAAAATGAAGCGTAATAAAAGAAAAAGAAATTTATACCTTTTTTGATATAACTTCATTATTTTCAAAACCGGTAGTATTTAATTTGCATTTTTTTTTAAGACGATGCAGATTCTTCGGGTTCACTAGAGATATCTGACATAATATAACATGCCTCTGAACTTGTAGATGGTATACTTACTTCTGTAGAAGTATTTGAATATGCTAGGAAAAAAACCATAATGTTCTTTAAGCAATAAAGATTTAAATTTAATAACATTTATTTAAATTTTTTTTATATCTTACAAATATCAAGAACATTTGTAATTGTTTTTATTTTAATTATAACGCCTCGTGGATTTATTCGAACATAATCCAATAAAATATCTGGCTGAAATTTAGCATCATTTATATCCGTAAATATAAAATTTGTATTTCTTAAGGTGATGCTGGAGCCGTCTGTTTTACCGGCATTTTTTGTCGAAACGTAGTGTCGTATTAATTTGACAGAATTAAAAATCTTTCTCCAGAATTGCAGTACATACATTAATAATTCAGGGGAACTCCGATTTTATATAGAAAACGAGAAAAAATTACAAAAGTACAGATTTTCTTATCCTACTTTTATCCCAATATAGCGTCTCGAGTTGCGGCGAGCTGTCAGCTCGTCACAAGATGTATTTCATATAAGAGATATACCATTAGTACGAACGCGAAAACAAGTTCCCCTGAATTGCACAACAAGAAAAACATCGATAAACTCCTCAAATCAAGATTTGGAAGCGTAATATAAAAGTATAATTTCAATGTGTATCGTGCGTATGTGTGCGTGCAATGTAGCGTGCTATCCTTGTCTATATCTTTGTCTATACAAGGACAGATATAGTTGATAACATAGAAAATGATAATTTTGTCGGTAATACAGACGGCTCCAGCATCCCCTTAAGAATGGAAAAGTCTTTTCAGCTGAAAACAAAATATACATTATGATTAAATAAAATAAATGCTGCTTTAAATATATTAATGATGTTTTAATATGTTAACGTGTGTTTAGAAAATGTGTTGAAAATAACCTTTTTCGACAAAACATTGATAACTACATGGTTTTTCAATTTTTATCTACACTTTGTCATCTCTATGTTGCAAAATGCAGAACAAATAACTTATGTTAGTAGGTTCCTGCATATTTTATGTATTATAACAAGAAATATAGACTGAAAATTAAATATGTAGAAAATTAAGTAAATAATTACAACACTAAAAATAACACATAAATTATATAAATATGGGTGCATTTGTTTACGCAGGGCTGCGTGCAGAAACATCACCCAAGTGCTAAAAATCTTACAGCATATGTTACGTGCACTATAGATTTTCAGCGCTCAGGTGATGTTTCTACACGCAGCCCTGTGTAAACGAATGCACCCTATAGGTAACTTATATAAATGTTACAAAAAATAACACAAATATAGGTACGAATTCATATGGACAGTTAACCCTATTTCATCAACTACATCGACTTATAATTTTCTGAACTTACGATTGGTATATGTAACAAGATTTTATTATGTGTGATTATGTATGATTTTGTCAGAAAAAGGACCCGTAGATAGCAGCGATATTGTCATCGTGACAACTCACGATTCTGTTGGTAACCTCACTTAAAATTAATCAATCTTAAATAGAATCTTAAACAGAACGTGAAAATAAGAAAGTACTAAATACTTACATACTTACAAAGTACTAAATACTTATAATATTATTCCAACACACTCGGTATTTCACTTTTCTTCACTTTCTATAAAAATATAATGCCAAGCGACACTCTTAGCACGTGATTAACGTAACAGGCCTGCGCTTGCTACGCACGTTACCACGCGGATGGACCGAGCGTCTCTGTGTTTATGGCAAGCACGAGCTTCACTTTGCTTCACTGGTATCCGTATTCCGTGCGCAGTAGTCATAACATAACACAAGAACATTGCGTTTAGCGGGAACTAGACAATAGAAGACGAAGATCTTTTTATGATGAATAACATAAGAATTATGTCAATTTAACATACAGTAACTGTTATAAAAAGGAAGATAACACAATTTATCTGTTTACTTTAACATATAAAATATATCACTAAGAATTCATGCACTTACATATAAATTGTGTTATTTTAACTCTTAAAAATGGTTAATATTAATTTAACATAGAAAAGTTAAGTAACACAACAACGATATGTTAAATTAACATACAACTGTGTCAGAAATTTAACACAAAACTTTCTACACAGGAAAATTTTAACACGAATATAAAATGTTTTTTACTGTGTAGTTTTAAGTAAAAGTGATTTTCCAAGTCTTACAAAAAGAGCAATAAATGACAAGTATTTTGAAACAAATTTATAAGGAATTTACTATTATATTTTTTAATAAAATTATAAGTAATATGTATTTAGTTCGTATAACTTCGTTTTTTCTGTCTCTATAACAATAAAAATTTTGTTTTTATAAGTATTATACTTAAGTCCTTGTGTTGTGTATTTGAGCGTTCAAACGCGAGTCTAACTGCTGTGGATCAAAACCGGCTAAGGACAATCGCGAGCCATCTCGCGACTATTGGCAGGAAGCAATTAGCGATCCGTAGCAGGTGGATTGCGGGACCGTGAGATCGGGTGCGCGTGCGGGACGAGCACTCTCGTTCGGAACAAGCTAGCGATAGGACGTACCTAGATAAGAGCGCGTGAACTTATAGCATCTCTCTGTAATACCCTTATTGTACTAAGTCTATTCCATAATTATAATTAAGGTAAAACCCCGACTGGAAGCCTTATTTCTATTCCTGCGTAATACTCCGACATAAACATAACACCTTGTAACTACAAAGATTTTGTTTCCATAAGTATCTTAGGTTCTTGTAACTATGAAAATGTTGTGTATGTAACTTGAAAAAACTTGTTTATTAACCTAAAAGTAAAAAGTAATATTACTAGTATCATTATTCATAATACTAAAAATTTATTGTATTAGTTACTACTTATAACATGATTGTATAACGAAATAAATATTATTAAAACAAATAAGAAATTGTTGTTCATACAACTCTAAAAATTATGTTTCTTTTACTACCAAAATTATGTTTTCTTTATACTTCAAAAACTAATTGATATCACTACAATAGTATTATTCATGTTACTACAACATATTTTTTGCATGAACAATATATTTTTTGTTAATGCGACTATTTTTTTGTAATTTATCCAACGATTACTACAAGTATTACTATATTTTCTTAGTTTATATAACTTATTTATTGTTGTTATCACAACTTTATAATACATAGTTGATGCGCTATTTGTCCACAAATTTCTAGTTGCTG
Source organism: Temnothorax unifasciatus (assembly GCA_030770225.1). Lineage (NCBI taxonomy): Eukaryota > Metazoa > Arthropoda > Insecta > Hymenoptera > Formicidae > Temnothorax > Temnothorax unifasciatus. The sequence goes on along the minus strand of JASTWK010000491.1, from coordinate 114,192 downwards.
GTACGACTTTTTTTTCTGAGTGTAGAAATTAGCATTACAAATGTATTATATATGTACATATATCAAATTAAAAAAATAATTAAGAGGCTTTATATAATAAACATATTAATATTATAAAAATTTATTTTATTTTAATATTTGAGAATTGTAAACATTTTTGTTACCGCCCGCCTCGAAATAAGTTTCGAAATAAATCCGCGGTGTGTCCGAGGCGGTCGATAGATCGAGACGGGAAGATAGAAAATATCTTATAACTAGCTGAACTTAGAACGGTGTCACACAAATTGTATGGACGTAGTACAATGCTATTTACATGAGGGTTTTTTTTTTTTTTTACATGCAGAAACAGATTTTGCCGCCCGCCGTGACAAGCTTATTGACGACGCTTCTGCTTAATATTAATCGGTGTAATTATAACGAGAGACGTAGCTGCCCTAGGTTAGTCAGCGCGCGCCTCACAGTCAATCGGGAGTAGGCATAAGTAGGGAAAAGAAGAGACTCCTCGACCGGGTCCTCCGAGGGGGGAGCGGGGCGGGGGAGGGACCCGAGGGCGAGGGGAGGCTACTATCATAAGTGCTGACCGGCGATAACGATTATCATAAGTGCTGACCGGCGATAACGATTATCATAAGTGCTGACCGGCGATAACGACTATCATAAGTGCTTACCGGCGATAACGATTATCATAAGTGCTGACCGGCGATAACGATTATCATAAGTGCTGACCGGCGATAACGATTATCATAAGTGCTGACCGGCGATAACGATTATCATAAGTGCTGACCGGCGATAACGATTATCATAAGTGCTGACCGGCGATAACGAGTATCATAAGTGTTGTCCGATGATAACAGGGATAACTTTGAGAAAAAAACAATTTTATAAACAAAAAATTTTTTTATAATCAAAATTTTTAAAGTGCTGACCGGCGATAACGATTATCATAAGTGCTGACCGGTGATAATGATTATCATAAGTGCTGACCGGTGATAACGGTGAGATTACATTCCTATACTTGTGTCCCCTATTGTTCAGTATTCGCGCGCGGTCTCTCTCGCTCCCGTCCCCCCACTTCGCGTTTTTTCCTTGTTAAGAAATAATTGGGAGAATTTAAAGATAATAAACTTATTTTTATTATATAAACATTAATTTATTCATTATATGTCGCATCGTATACAATATTGTCTAAAGCATAAGCTAATAGTTCACATCTAGGAAGAGCAACATTTTTTCCTATTGAGCTTAATGGACATACTATTTATACCGTTTTGTATAAGTAGGTCTGTCTAGGAAGAGCAGCTTATCGAGGGTTTACGTACATATACTTTGACCAAAAAAATTTTATGATTAAACAATTTTTTTAAGCGACTTGTCTCCTTTTTTATCTGCGTAGGAAGAGCAACAGATATTTTTTCCTACTAAGCTTAATGACGAGCGCCGATAACTGGCTGCTAGATGTTAGGCAATAGAAAAAGGTATATAAGAAAGAACGAAGCGAGTCAAAAAATCATAGTCTGCGATTTGAAAATCTACGCGTTGGTATATCGAGTGAAAACAGTATAGCGGTTATTTTTGCATTTTTGTGCCGAGTATTCAATACAGAGGAATATTTTTCACGATAAAGAAGATGACAATAATTTCAATATGGACGAGGATCGACCGATGTCACCGGACAGTGATTATTTCAGTGACGAGGACAATAATCATGAAGAAGTCGTTGAAAGAATAGTGCTGCGTAGGGAAATCGCTGCACTAAATTTACGAATGAGGAATTGCGTAATATATTTTTATTTTTCCACGGGTGGTGCACTTGCACTATGTGCTCCGTGCATGGCTGCTTTATGGGATCTTGAATTCGGCATGTACGCTCGTCTACAACACTTCGTTGCGTTACGCGGAACGATGCGTGGCCGGTATTGTTCAAGATGTCGTGAATCATTATACATGATATTTCCATGTAATATGTGCCCGATTTGCACACGATAAGAAAAGAAAACATTATTGCGGCTCTTCATACTCGGGGCTGAAGTTTTTCGTGTCAAGTGAGCGGTATAAAGAAAACATTTTTTTTTCAAAAACAGTGAACAAAAATAGAAATGGACAATAATTTTGAAGCATTAATGGACGTGGATTCATCCGACGAAGATCGTCCGTTGTCACCGGACAGTGATTATAACAGCGATGAAGACGATAACCGCAAAGAAGTTGTGAATAAAATAGTGCCGCGTCCCGAATTTCTTGCGTTAGATGGACATGCAAAGTGTTGCACAATTTATTTTTATTTTATATACGGTTCAGATAAATTGTGTTATACGTGTATGCTTGCTTCACCAGACACTGGTGAGCACATACGTAAACGTCGAAAGCATGTTAGCCAGCCGTACAACTTAATAAACGGTCAATTTTGCGGAAATTGTCGCACTCCATTGTATCAAATATATCCGTGCAACATGTGCACGATTTGCACGAAGTGAAGAAAAAAACATTATCACATGTGAAACATTATATACAACGTGCGCAACATGGATTGGCCAAGTGACGAGAGCTCAGAGTTACCAGACTCTGAGAATGAGTATATAGTAAGAGATATCACCAATGATTTGCGTAAAGAAGATCAAGGAGTAAAATTGACTGATGTGCGACGAATATCACCGGTGCAGTTTCTTCGCGATCGTGAACTAGGTATACGCGGAACCGGTCACCGCATCGCTAGACAAAGAGTCGTTATCCGTATCAATTCTCCTTATGAATGGCATTCTAACGTAAATCGAAAAGTGTATCGACGGCTGCGGGACAAGTGTGTTAGCGAGGAAGAATCACATGCAGCTCGCTGTACTGACGTTGTGCCGTGTTATGTTAAGCCTATTGTTGACTATCGCTATTGGGCGACTAAATTTTATCAACAGCTCCCTGATTGTGAAGCAACATACATTAAGATTCATACAGGCATTGGGAAATACGTTGAATTGGTGGTGATGAACAATTCGGTACGTATGTATATGTACCCCGGCCGTATCAATAATCCTAAACATCTATCGACGCTTGAAAAAACTTACGAACGTGACGTTGAAGATATTAATAATTGGCATTTTAATACCCCCTACTTCCATCTTCAAGATTTTATGTGTATGCACTTTGAAATTCAACGTTGCATACGATACTGTTCAGCGTGTGATCGAGTCACGTGCAAGTGCTCCATCGAAGAATGTGACGTGATATAAAAAATAGTGCGCGAAAAAAGACAGTATAAAAAAAAATGGAACATCTCGATCAAACGGAACGCGACCTGTTGGAACGATCCCATGAAATCGCTACCTTGGGCGAATATCTTGCATGGGCACAGCGATGCGAGGAGTTTATCGAGCAGCTCGAAGAAAACTGTCGTTCCAAACGTCCGCGACTCTCGATCCGCAAAACAGACAATCCGGGACACAGACAATCATTAGTGGCAAGAATCGCGCGACTCGAAGGTGCGAAGACTCTATTACAGAGACGGTTCGTACATATCGGTGGTGAGTACGCGGCGGGCACCAGTAACGAAAACGTGGAAAGACTCGTTTGGCGAGAGATCGATGCCGCGTTCGAAAGCCGTGTATTAACCGGTGCGGTGATAAATACCAATTACATCGAACCGCGACAATTTCTCGAAGATGCTGAAGTCATCGTGCTTGATCATGTGCAAAATGTCATGCAAAGACATGCAAGTGTAAAAATAAACACAGTGTTCAACGGCGAGTTTGTGACGGGTGACAAACGTGCGAACAAAAGTGTCAACACGAGAAACTGTGAACTCTTTCGTTCGTCCGATCTGCGCGAGTGGTACAAGCTACACGTTATCGAGCCCACATTAGCGAAACTCGAGGAGTTCCAGAAACGCGATAGTGGGTGGGCGTTGTCGCGTATACTCAATTTGACAGTGAACGTAAACAAGTACAATCCTTTGCGCGCGGGATGTTACATCAATTTACCGCAAAAAATTAAATCGAAAAAAGCGGTGATCAATGTGCATTCTATGGACAATGCGTGCTTCGCGTGGTCAGTGGTCGCCGCGCTGTATCCTGTCAAGAATCATACAGATCGGGAATCCTCATACCCTGATTACAAAAATATATTAAATTTACAAGACATTGAGTTTCCAGTGACTTTGAAACAGATTAAAAATTTTGAAAATCGCAACAATATATCAATCAATGTGTATACCATCGAGGGAGATGAGGAGACGCCAACCGTTCTCCCGATACGGCTCACCGACTTGAAGAGAGAAAAGCACGTAAATCTGCTGTACGTGCAGGACCCGCGAGACGACAACGTGGGACATTTCGCATGGATAAAAGATCTATCCCACCTCGTGAGCATGCAATTGAGCAGGCACCGTGGTCGGAAATACTTTTGCGATCGGTGAGTATTTATACTCCTTTTAATAAAATTATAAAATATTTTATTTTGTTAAATATAACAATTTACAAAAATTGTGTTTTTCTTTTTGCAGATGTCTTCACTACTTCAGTTCCAGCGAGAAATTGGAAGCCCACGGTGTAGACTGCCGAGAGATAAACAAGTGTGCCATCCGACTACCGAGGGAGGACGACAAGTGGCTGAGTTTTAAGAATCACAGCAGGAAGGAACGACTTCCATATGTCGTGTACGCTGACCTGGAATGCACCCTCGAGAAGACGGATGCGGATCCGACAACGTCCACGTTCAGGTCTCAACATCATCAGGTATTTAGCATAGGATACTACGTGCGGTGCTCATATGACGACTCATTATCCGCGTATCGATTTCGTCGCGATAAGGATTGCGTCGCGTGGTTCACCGAGGAACTCAAAGAATTGGCGCATCGCGTAAAAAACATCTTGTCCGCTAATATACCCATGGCGGATTTCACGCGAGACGAGTGGAAAAAGTTTAACAGCGCAACGCACTGTCACGTGTGCGAAAAACCGTTTGAGCCAAACGCCATGCGAGTACGCGATCACTGTCACTTGACCGGCAATTATCGAGGTCCCGCGCATGATGATTGCAACTTAAATTATAAAAATTCTCACTTCATCCCAGTAATATTTCATAATTTATCGGGTTATGATTCTCATTTTATAATAAAAGAAATTGCCACCGCGTACGAAGGACGTGTAGACTTACTCCCAATCACGAAGGAAAAATACATTTCATTTACGAAGAACGTTAAAAGCACTGAAGATAAAGACAAAAAAAATTGCATCAAATTAAGATTTATCGACTCGTATAAATTTCTGAGCACGAGTCTCGAAAAATTAGCATCTTTCCTCGATAAAGATAAGTTAAAAATTATACGTTCAAAATTTTCCGCGTTATCCGACCAAGATTTCGAATTATTGACGCGAAAAGGTGTATTTCCGTACGAGTACATTGACTGCGTCGAAAAGTTGGAGGATACGTGTTTACCACCGCGCGACTCGTTTTACAGCTCATTGACAGGTCAAACCGTATCCGAGAACGATTACGCGCACGCCGTCAACGTCTGGCAGCGGTTTTCCGTTCAAACCTTGGGCGAATACAGCGATTTATATCTTAAAACCGATGTCTTGTTATTGGCCGATATCTTTGAAAATTTTCGCGATAGCTGCGTCGCGAGTTATGGGCTCGATCCAGCGTATTATTACACTCTACCGAAAATAAACGGATAATAAACGGCTTAGGAATCGCTAACGAGCAGTTATAAACGGCAAGCGGGTGACAAAAAAACATGACATCCGACGGACGTAAAAATATCGAGAAGCAACGACTCGTCGAGGAACTGCATGCTCCGGCGAGAAGAAATTTTCCCAGACGACACGTCATAGTGCGAGGGTACGATGACCTGTGGCAGGCTGACATCGTCGAGATGCGTCCGTATTCGCGTTTCAACGGAGGCTACCACTACATACTTACTGTCATCGATGTGTTGAGCAAGCACGCGTGGGCCGTGCCACTCAAGGGTAAAGGCGGAAGCGAAACAGCTAACGCTGTCGCAGAGATCATTCGACGCAGCGGGAGGTGCCCTAGTAACCTACAAACCGATATGGGGAAGGAATTTTACAACACCGACGTGCAACGTCTCGTGAGGAAACACGGCATTAATCATTATTCCACGTATTCGGTATTGAAAGCATCGGTCGTCGAGCGATTCAATCGCACGCTCAAGAACGCCATGTGGAAGATGTTTACGCTCAATGGAAGTTACAAATGGGTCGACGCCTTACCGCGACTCGTATCGGATTATAACGCGCGCAAGCATCGAACCATCGGCATGCGACCCGTCGACGTTACCCCCGCGATCGCCAAAAAACTCTTGGGTACCGTATACAGCGCGATAAAAATCGCAGGTCTGGCAAAGTTCAAAGCGGGCGACTTGGTACGCGTTAGCAAATACAAGACGATTTTCGAGAAGGGTTACACGCCGAATTGGACCACCGAGGTGTTTAAGATCGTTAAAGTGCAGCGTACCAATCCCGTAACATATCTACTCGAGGACTATCGTGGAAAATCCGTCGCTGGAGGGTTCTACGAACACGAGTTGCATCGCGCGACTTATCCGGACGTGTATCTCGTGGAGAAAGTATTGCGCAGGAGGGGCGACAAGGTTTACGTCAAATGGCTGGGATTCGATGGATCGCACAATTCATGGATATCCAAGGACAATGTTATTTAATTTTGTGCAAATTTTTTTTTATTCATAACATAAAAATATGCAATATGTAATACATGTTTGATATATGAAATACAAATAAAGTATGTAAAATACGCACATGTGTAATATATTTATTTATTAATATTCTTTCCAATACTGTAATATAATACTCACAATACGTTACGTTATACGACATACATACGTTACATACATATACTACTGCATACGTTATACTATTACATACATATACTACTGCATACGTTATACTATTACATACATATACTACTGCATACGTACATCATACGTACATCATATGTACATACATACGTTACAAAGGTATTTTATAATGCCCCCATGGCAGCGTCTCGGTCGAATCGGGGATAATGAATCTCTTATCATCGTATGGACTCAGAGCGACTTTCGTTTCGTTCACGGTGTACACCTCGTGTAGTTTGGACCTTATGCAAGCCTGCTGTCGCGTCATTTCAATTTCGTCGCGCAGACACCTCGTGTAATCGTCGAACGTTATCGACCTGGCTACGACGTTACTTTTAACACCTTTCGCTTTTTTACAATCTTTTTTACCGTCGACTCGCAAGGCGTACATCTTCGCTCTGAGTCCGACGAATTCGGTCATGATCGCACCGTTGTTTTCATCTTTCATCAAACCCGGAATTTTTTTATTGACGGGTGGGATACCGTACGCGTTGTCGCTCGCGTAATCGCTCGTGTCGAATTTAGCGATATCGCGTTTCATGTTCTTGTACACATCTTCACACTCTACGTGATATATCAGACTGTCCGTATCGGTGTACATAATTCTACACATATCGCCATATAGGGGAGACATGTACTCGTGATGAAATTCATACAAACAGATTTTCGATACGTCGAGAATGCACATGCCGACGTAAATAGGTTTGTCGAATTTAACTTCAAGTTTTCGCAGTTCGACGGCTATTAGATTTTCCGTAAAAACGCTTCTGCTGTGAAAATTTGGTTTCGAGATCAGTGCCTCCGCGCCGCATCTACCGTTCCACTTTGTTAATAATTTTACATCAACGTGATTTCGAACGTTCTCCATCGTTTTCCCGAAAACCGCGTTGTTCATCAATTTATATAAATTTTTCTCGAAATCGTTTTTGGCCAGTGTTCTAAATTTTGTATTGAGTTCGATGTAAGCGCGGAGCCACGCAGATTGAGCGAATTGTAATACGCGATGTATCTTTGTGACGCGAAGGCCGTGGCGCGTGCACTGCTGCAGGTTGCGATAATGAATGACATAACGCTCCTTATTGTATAAAGTCGCGAGAAGTTTATTCTCTCGCTTACCGGGTGGTTTATCGCTCGTTGGACAAAACGGTAGATCAGCGTGCGCGTCGTGTTTATTCTGTGGATACTCTAGATCAACCTCGAGAATATAACCCGTGGATGAATCCGAAGTGATCGCGCTAAAGTCGAAATTCGAAACGTCTTCGACCCATCGAAAATCTGCATAAGGCAATGGTTGACACATCGCCCAGCCGTATAAATTGTTTACATCGAAGTACATCAAATACGAAGACGGTTTCGAACAATCGTACGTTTGCATGTACTTGTTATTGGCTTGCGCGTATCTGCCGGAACATTGACTCAAACCGCCGCGAATACCGCGTTCGATAAACATGACCATGTCAATGTCGGTAAGCAGTTCGAAATTTACGCGAGTATGCTTCAACATAGCGTCCCACGTGAAACCCGGTAGAGTGTAATAATACGCTGGATCGAGCCCATAACTCGCGACGCAGCTATCGCGAAAATTTTCAAAGATATCGGCCAATAACAAGACATCGGTTTTAAGATATAAATCGCTGTATTCGCCCAAGGTTTGAACGGAAAACCGCTGCCAGACGTTGACGGCGTGCGCGTAATCGTTCTCGGATACGGTTTGACCTGTCAATGAGCTGTAAAACGAGTCGCGCGGTGGTAAACACGTATCCTCCAACTTTTCGACGCAGTCAATGTACTCGTACGGAAATACACCTTTTCACGTCAATAATTCGAAATCTTGGTCGGATAACGCGGAAAATTTTGAACGTATAATTTTTAACTTATCTTTATCGAGGAAAGATGCTAATTTTTCGAGACTCGTGCTCAGAAATTTATACGAGTCGATAAATCTTAATTTGATGCAATTTTTTTTGTCTTTATCTTCAGTGCTTTTAACGTTCTTCGTAAATGAAATGTATTTTTCCTTCGTGATTGGGAGTAAGTCTACACGTCCTTCGTACGCGGTGGCAATTTCTTTTATTATAAAATGAGAATCATAACCCGATAAATTATGAAATATTACTGGGATGAAGTGAGAATTTTTATAATTTAAGTTGCAATCATCATGCGCGGGACCTCGATAATTGCCGGTCAAGTGACAGTGATCGCGTACTCGCATGGCGTTTGGCTCAAACGGTTTTTCGCACACGTGACAGTGCGTTGCGCTGTTAAACTTTTTCCACTCGTCTCGCGTGAAATCCGCCATGGGTATATTAGCGGACAAGATGTTTTTTACGCGATGCGCCAATTCTTTGAGTTCCTCGGTGAACCACGCGACGCAATCCTTATCGCGACGAAATCGATACGCGGATAATGAGTCGTCATATGAGCACCGCACGTAGTATCCTATGCTAAATACCTGATGATGTTGAGACCTGAACGTGGACGTTGTCGGATCCGCATCCGTCTTCTCGAGGGTGCATTCCAGGTCAGCGTACACGACATATGGAAGTCGTTCCTTCCTGCTGTGATTCTTAAAACTCAGCCACTTGTCGTCCTCCCTCGGTAGTCGGATGGCACACTTGTTTATCTCTCGGCAGTCTACACCGTGGGCTTCCAATTTCTCGCTGGAGCTGAAGTAGTGAAGACATCTGCAAAAAGAAAAACACAATTTTTGTAAATTGTTATATTTAACAAAATAAAATATTTTATAATTTTATTAAAAGGAGTATAAATACTCACCGATCGCAAAAGTATTTCCGACCACGGTGCCTGCTCAATTGCATGCTCACGAGGTGGGATAGATCTTTTATCCATGCGAAATGTCCCACGTTGTCGTCTCGCGGGTCCTGCACGTACAGCAGATTTACGTGCTTTTCTCTCTTCAAGTCGGTGAGCCGTATCGGGAGAACGGTTGGCGTCTCCTCATCTCCCTCGATGGTATACACATTGATTGATATATTGTTGCGATTTTCAAAATTTTTAATCTGTTTCAAAGTCACTGGAAACTCAATGTCTTGTAAATTTAATATATTTTTGTAATCAGGGTATGAGGATTCCCGATCTGTATGATTCTTGACAGGATACAGCGCGGCGACCACTGACCACGCGAAGCACGCATTGTCCATAGAATGCACATTGATCACCGCTTTTTTCGATTTAATTTTTTGCGGTAAATTGATGTAACATCCCGCGCGCAAAGGATTGTACTTGTTTACGTTCACTGTCAAATTGAGTATACGCGACAACGCCCACCCACTATCGCGTTCCTGGAACTCCTCGAGTTTCGCTAATGTGGGCTCGATAACGTGTAGCTTGTACCACTCGCGCAGATCGGACGAACGAAAGAGTTCACAGTTTCTCGTGTTGACACTTTTGTTCGCACGTTTGTCACCCGTCACAAACTCGCCGTTGAACACTGTGTTTATTTTTACACTTGCATGTCTTTGCATGACATTTTGCACATGATCAAGCACGATGACTTCAGCATCTTCGAGAAATTGTCGCGGTTCGATGTAATTGGTATTTATCACCGCACCGGTTAATACACGGCTTTCGAACGCGGCATCGATCTCTCGCCAAACGAGTCTTTCCACGTTTTCGTTACTGGTGCCCGCCGCGTACTCACCACCGATATGTACGAACCGTCTCTGTAATAGAGTCTTCGCACCTTCGAGTCGCGCGATTCTTGCCACTAATGATTGTCTGTGTCCCGGATACTTTAACAAACCAAACAGCATTGGATCGCTGCTGGGATTTTCAACGAATCGCGTGCTGGAGCCGCAACAATGGTACGAATCGGACGTACCGATAAATATTATTAGCGTAAACATCATTCGCGTAGAGTGTAACGTGACCGCGGGCGCATACAGCAACGACAAGTACGTGCACACGATACACGAGTTTTCACCGAGCGTGCCACCAGGATATAAGATATCGGAAACGCCGACACAGATCATTTACCTGCCGATCACCGTACAGAGCATTACTGACCTAACGATTCGCGTTGTGGATCAGGACGGTCAATTGATTGATTTTCGAGGAGAAGAGATCACCGTCAGATTACACGTACGACGGCGACAGCGATAACGCGCGCGAGTGTATGGATGACATATGAGATGCTTGTGCTGAACGACTCGGAGCACGCGAGAAATAAGAATATCTTTACGGCAGCGGCCGACGATATCATCCGATCAACATTTGGTGGCGCTAAAAAAGAGACGAGAAAGAAGCTCACCGCATCGAACGTTGAATTTCTACGATCTTTGGGATTCTCGGTGCGAAATATCTGAGGAAGAATGGTCGATATCCTTAACATTGGAGGTGAACCGATCTTTGACGACAGTGTCGTCAAGATTGAAACACACACGTACAATCCGTACGCCAACACGACGTTTGGGCACAACGACGAGATAAGAATACCCATACAACAACAAGATTTATACACGTTGCCGTGTGAAAGTTTTCTCTACGTCGAAGGAAGATTGACGGTAAAGAAAAGGAATGCTGAGTCTGCGACAAATCTTGTAAATAATTGCGTGGCGTTCATGTTCGATGAAATTCGATACGAGCTCAACGGCGTGGAGATTGATCGCAGCAGAAACGTTGGAATAACCAGTACTATCAAGAACTATATATCGATAACGTACGACAAGGCGGAGATGTTGAAGAATGCTGGATGGGACATTGTATCTACCCGCTCGGAAGGATATTTCAATTTTTGCGTTCCACTCTACACATTGTTAGGCTTTTGCGAGGATTACAAACGCGTGATTGTTAACGCTCGTCACGAATTAATTTTGATACGAGCGCGTAACGACAACAATTGCATTGTAGGAAATCCGGCGACTGAGCCGGAAATCGAATTGTTCAAAGTACAGTGGCGAATGCCTCACGTTACGTTAAACGATATCAATAAACTGTCCATGTTACGGGCCCTGGGGAGCGGACGATATCTTAGTGTCAGTTTTCGTTCGTGGGATCTGTACGAGTACCCCCTGTTGCAGAGCACGACCAAGCATTCGTGGGCCGTCAAGACCGCGACTCAGTTGGAGAAACCGCGATATGTTATATTTGCGTTGCAGACCGGTCGCAAAAATATCATGGCTCAAAATGCTAGCTATTTCAATCACTGTAAATTAACCAATATCAAGCTTTATCTAAACTCTGAATCTTATCCATACGATGACTTGAATCTAGATTTTGACAAAAATCGATACGCCCTTCTTTATGATATGTATGCACGTTTTCGTAAAGCTTATTACGGATACGATCGCTACGATACGTTTCTCACTTTGACTACGTTCCTGACACTTGGACCTTTCATCGTCATCGATTGCTCCCGACAAAACGAGTCTATCAAGAGCGCCACCGTGGATGTGCGAATAGAATTTGACTGTAAAGAGAACGTGCCTGCAAATACTACCGCCTATTGTCTCATCTTGCATGACCGCGTAATCGAATATTGTCCATTGTCAAACGTAGTGCGCAAACTCACGTAAATTGTAATGTCGGTAAAAAATTTCGATATAAGAAAGGCAGATGTATCGCGATGTGATACAGTACGGATCGTTTCTTCGTTGCATCATGATCGCGCCAATATAATAAAAATAAGTTTATTATCTTTAAATTCTCCCAATTATTTCTTATAAAGGAAAAAACGCGAAGTGGGGGGACGGGAGCGAGAGAGAGACCGCGCGCGAATACTGAGCAATAGGGGACACAAGTATAGGAATGTAATCTCACCGTTATCACCGGTCAGCACTTATGATACCCGTTATCACCGGTCAGCACTTTAAAAATTTTGATTATAAAAAAATTTTTTGTTTATAAAATTGTTTTTTTCTCAAAGTTATCCCTGTTATCATCGGACAACACTTATGATACTCGTTATCGCCGGTCAGCACTTATGATAATCGTTATCGCCGGTCAGCACTTATGATAATCGTTATCGCCGGTCAGCACTTATGATAATCGTTATCGCCGGTCAGCACTTATGATAATCGTTATCGCCGGTCAGCACTTATGATAATCGTTATCGCCGGTAAGCACTTATGATAATCGTTATCGCCGGTCAGCACTTATGATAATCGTTATCGCCGGTCAGCACTTATGATAATCGTTATCGCCGGTCAGCACTTATGATAATCGTTATCGCCGGTCAGCACTTATGATAGTAGCCTCCCCTCGCCCTCGGGTCCCTCCCCCGCCCCGCTCCCCCCTCGGAGGACCCGGTCGAGGAGTCTCTTCTTTTTCCTACTGGCATAATTTTACAATCGGACGTTTATATTCGGACGTCGGTGTTTTCACGGTCACAACACGAATCAGCCCGTCAGCGCCCGCGTGGCATTGGGTTACGCGACCGAGCTCCCACTTACAGGGAGGTAAAGTCGTATTTCGTAACAAGACGAGCTGCCCGATTTTCACCGGCGTTTTCAATTGTCTCCATTTGACTCGTTGCTGTAAAGTGCTGACATATTCCGTTTGCCACAACCGCCAAAACCGCTCGGTTAAATGACGAACGCTCTGCCAGCGTGATAAGCGATTCTCGTTTACGTTTAACAACGAGGGTTCCGGATTGACTGTGAGCGCGGACCCGATTAGAAAATGACCGGGTGTCAGTACTTCGTAATCGTCTACCGTATCGCTTAACGGGGCGAGAGGACGCGAGTTTAAGCACGCTTCTATTCGGCAGAGTAGAGTCGTGAGCTCTTCGAACGTTAGCGTGTGGTTCTTAAGAACGCGGCGCAGATGGTATTTGACGCTGCGTACGCCCGCCTCCCAGAGGCCGCCGAAATGCGGCGCGGACGGGGGGAGGAAATGCCATTGCACATTATCAGACGCGGTGGCGTTTAGGAAATCGGGATCGTTCACTGCCGCTCGGTATGCCTGAGCTAGTTCCTTGTCGGCTACGACAAAGGTAGTTCCATTATCGGAATGCATGGACTCCGGCAGTCCTCGACGAGAACAAAATCGCGCGTAGGCGTCTAAAAAAGCTGGTGTGGAATAATTTCCGACTAATTCCAGGTGTACTGCGCGCGTCGCGAGGCAGACGAAGAGCGCGATATATGCCTTTCGTGAAACAATGCCGCGCCCCCCGGAGGCTCGAACCTGCACCGGCCCCGCGTAGTCGACCCCACAGTGGAGAAAACTGCGGGAGGGCGCTGACACGCGCAAGGACGGGAGATCTCCCATGAGCTGCTGCGGCACGACGGCCTTTTCGCGTGTGCAGTTCACGCACTTATGTATAACGGATCTGACTGAACTGCGAGCATTTAGGATTCAGAAGTCGCGGCGCAACGTGGCGAGAGTTAATTGCAGACCCGCGTGAAGGGCGCGCAGATGAGCTTGCCGAATAATTAACGTGACTAACGGGTGGGAAGCGAGTATGATGGGATGCTTCGCGTTATACGCGAGGGGAGCGTTTCTCAGGCGTCCTCCGACTCTTATTAGTCCGTCGCTATCGACAAAGAGATTGAGAGCGAGAATATGACTTTTTGAATTGACGGATCGGTGTTGAGTGAGCTCATGCAGTTCGTGAGGAAATAACTCGGCTTGAATAGCTCCAAGCCAGAATGCTCGAGCGCGTTGGCACTCGGAGGCCGACAAGGCGCGTCCGTGAGACTTAAGAGCGGTGAATTTTTTAGAGTGCCCGCGACAGGAGACGAATCGAATGAGGTACGCGGTGACTCGAATTAGTCTGGCCCAGTCCGAAAATTTTGAGGCTAGATCCCACGGCGTGGGGGACCTCGCTGCATGCGTGGCGACAACTTTTTCCTCGATCGAAGTTTTCGTTAGATGCGAGGGAAGGCTTTCGGACCATCGCGTCGGTGGGAACTTTAGCCATGGCGGTCCTTGCCACCATAGTGGGTGAGTCGCGAGTTCATGCCCTAACACTCCGCGCGATGCACAATACGCTGGGTTTTCCGCGGTCAGCACGTGATGCCATGTCACATCAGGAAGACGGGACTGAATTTCTGCGACGCGGTTCGCGACGAACGTCTTCCATCTCGACGGGTGTTGACTTAACCACGCAAGCACGATCTTGGCGTCGATCCAGCAGCGACAGGCGGAGGACTTGATCATGACCGATTCTCGAATAAAAGTCATTAAGCGTGCGAGGAGTAACGCGGCGCATAGCTCCAGCCGGGGAACGCTTAACGTTTTCACCGGAGCGACTTTCGACTTTCCTATAAGCAGGGAAATAGTGATACGGCCAGATTTGGAGATTACGAGCAGGTAGACCACGGCGGCGTACGCGACGTTAGAGGCATCGGCGAAGCCGTGTAGTTCGCAACGGCAAGAGTCCGACTCTTGACCGGTCCAACGGGGCAATTGAAGCTCGTTGAGCGCGGATAATTGTTTATAAATTGGTTGCCACTCGCGTAATACGTCATAAGAGAGCGCGTCGTCCCAGTCGAGCTTGAGACGCCACAATCGCTGCATCAAAATTTTTGCGGTAATCGTGACGGGAGTCACCCATCCGAGAGGGTCAAACAGTTTCGCTATCGTGGAAAGAATCGATCGCTTCGTTTGCGGAATAGGGGCGTCGATATTCGTTTGAAATTGAAAGATATCAAGCGCAGGGTTCCAACTGATACCGAGGATTTTCAGACTTTCATCAGTTTTCAAAATTTTGTTACACGCGAGTCCGTGATTCGCGGGATCGATGTCCGACAAAAGCTCCGAATGATTACTCACCCATTTCCGCAACTCAAAGCCACCTTTCCGTAGGAGAGTGATGAGTTGATCGCGGGAGGTGCGGAGGTCTTCGAGGCGATGTGCGCCGAAAAGAGTTTCATCGATGTATTTCCCTTTTTCGAGGATGCGAACGGCCAAGGGAAATGTCTTTCCTTCGTCGATCACTAACTGCTCGAGCACGCGGAGCGCTAAGTACGGAGCGGCCGCGGTACCATATGTGATGGTGTTAAGGATGTATTCGCGAAGCGGGTCAGTAAGACTTTCTCGCCACAGAATGCGTTGATACGTTACATCTCGCGGGTCGACGCGAATTTGCCGATACATTTTAGTCATATCGGCCGTGTACACGTATTTGAATATTCGCCATCGCAAGATTATAGCCGGTAGGTCAGGTTGAAGTTTGGGTCCGACCAAGAGATGGTCGTTTAACGAAGACCCGTTTAACGTTGCGCAAGACGCGTTGAAGACAACGCGCAGATGACTCGTGGCGCTACTTTCTCGCATGACCGCGTGATGCGGGATGAAGACGCGTTGCTCGTCCTTTTCACCTGACGCGGGCACCTCGAGCATATGCCCGAGAGTTTCGTACTCGCGTAAGAATTCGCAGTATTCCTGTCGTTGCTCCGGATGAGCAGTTAATCTCCGAACTAAGCCTTTAAGGTGTTGTTCGGCGATACCTCGAGAATGACCGATATCGATAGGAGGGCCGATTCTAAACGGAAGACGGACCGTGTATCTTCCATCGGGACACCGTGAGTGAGTGCGGCGGAAATGCTCCTCACATTTCTCGTCTTCCGGTTAAGATGCGCTTTCTGCGGAATCTCCTCGACCTCCCAGAATTTTCTGAGTTCCTGATCGAGGGACAAAGAAAGGCAGTGGTGTGCGTTTACCCGGGGGGGGGGGGGGCAGTTGATCGGGGTGTGATGCGACCGAAGTGGCATGCGACTCCACCTTTGAAGGTGGGATGGGCCCCGAGATCACCCATCCTAGTACCGAGTTTTGAGCGATCGGCTGTCCGACCGCGCCTTTTCGAAGACCGTCAATTAAGAGGACGCTGTAGAGATCGGCACCGATTATAATACTGATGGGATCTGCGCTCATAGGGTCGTGGTCAGCCCATGGGAGATCTGCTAGATGAGCCAAAGTATGCTCCTGCGACAGACGCTTCGACGCGTATGCCGTTAACGACTTCAGAATTAACGCGTGCGTTGAGAATGCCGGAGTCTGCTTGTTTCTCGGCGAAATGTTTACTTGAGCCGCGTGCTGGTATGATCCGGCGTGTACACAGCCAACCGCCGAAACCGAGGTCGGCATTCGAACGCGTTTCAGCCTTAGACACTGCGCGAGTTCTTCTGTTATGAAGCTCATCTCGGAACCTTGATCGAGCAGAGCTCGAACAATAACAGATCTACCGAGCGGCGAACTTACGGTGACCCGAGCCGTTGCGAGCAAAACATGTGAACGCGAAGGGGCCTTCGAGGACGCGAGCAATGATCGTACTTCGCTGGTTTGCGCGTCGACGGCCTTCGGAATCTCGTTTGCCGAGGTTGTTTCCTCGGTTTTCGGGGGAGAGTCGGAGTCAACATGAAGCAACGTATGATGTGGTTTCTGACAAAGACGGCAGAGAAATTTGCTCGAGCATGTCTTGGCGGCGTGATGTGGGCTCAGGCAATTAAAACAACGTCGTTCCTTTTGCACGATTTCACGTCGTTGACTCGGACTTTTCCCCGTGAATTGCGGACAGAGGCTAAGCGAGTGCTTAGCTTTGCACAGCAAACACTGCGGTATGGCTTTCGCGCATACGTTCGTGCTGCTGATTTTATGCGGAGTTGCGGATTTCGCTTTATCGGAGGGTGAAGGGGAGAGTTTCCATTCTTCAAGAGCGCGAATTCGATTTTCTAAAAATTTACTAAACGCTTCGTAAGAGGGAGGATTCCGGTCCTCGCTATACTTAAGATTCCATGCTTTTCTTGTGATCGCGTCGAGTTTCTGCGTCCCGAGACTCACTAACATGTCGCTCCAGAGCTCATCCGGAGTACGATTCAATTTATTGAGCGCTGCGACAGCGGTATGAATGCGGTCAGATAGGGACTGTAGCTCGATCGCGGATTCTTTTGCGACTGCGGGCAAGTTAAGCAACGCCGTCATATGCACGTTAATTAAGCGGCGTTTGTTTTCGAAACGCGTGTTTAGGGTATTTCACGCGATGTCGAAGTTATCGGCGGTGACTCTTATATCTTTTACGCAATCTAGAGCGCGGTCTTTGAGGCACGAAATTAAATAATGCATTCGCGTAAAATTTGATAAGTCCCTATTATTGATAATGAGGGACGTGAAACGATCGCGGAAACTCTCCCATTCCTCATACTTCCCTTCGAACGGAGGAAGTTTCATCGGCGGTAGATGTGAGAGCGCAAAGGCGGACGAAAATCCCAGGGACTGCTGTCCGAAACTGAACGATTGATTCGAGGGTACATACGGCTCCAGCTCCTCAAGGCACTCGGCCATATAATCGGATGCGGTTTGGTACGTCTCCTGTGTGGCCTCGAATCGCAGATTCTGGAAGTAGTCGCAATCAGGGCGTTCTGCGACGGCGACAGCAGCCAGGAGGGCACGATGTCCACCCTTGGCCTCCTCCCAGTCCTCCTTCAACGTCTGGAGTCGATTGCGGATTTTCGCCGCGGTCAGATTCCTCTTTCCCAGCTTTTTGAAGTTCTCTAATGCGCGTTCGATGGCTCGCAACCGCATGGACTGGCCTTCTAGTAGCGCCTCCATGATTCAGTAATGACTCCTCGTAGCCGAGAGAAGGGCTTCGATCCGGCTCGAAGGACCAGATTTGTTTCGTGTTCGGCCAAGGCAGCCTTGGGACACGATGAGTTTGCCGGAATCCGCCCTGACAAGGGCGCGAAGCGTACTCTGTAGCGATCGGCGAGGAGTGCTTGTAAATAATTGTAGCCGTTTATTTGCTTTTGTATTTAATTACCACACAAAATTTACATACAAAAACGGTTTGCGTCTCTCGGCGAGAAGGCTTAGAAAGCGACGGGTCTCGTTCAACGTCGAGCACGTGAATCGCGAGTCTGTGAGGAGAATTACGTTCTCGCTCACTGAGGTCGTCCACGTCCCCGTTGAAGACGGCTGGTGGAGCGTATGACCTCCGGTTCGCGCGGCGCTCAATCGAGGATGCTGGTCGCGGCGAACGGTCTGTCGACCTTTCGGTTCGAATTTAAGTATGGTTCTGTTGTCTCGCGGATACGATCGAGTTCCGGCTTGAGAATCGCTCGGCGGGGGAACTCGGTGCGTTACCGGGGAACAAATCGTATCGATCCGTGATCGAACCGCGTTGCGTATTACACGAAAGCGCGTAAACGCGTGCGCATGACTCGTATGAGTTTGCATAAATTGAAAGGGAGCGAAGGATTATTGGGCGACGCTCCGCGGCAGGGCCGTGCCCGGGATCGAGGTCTCACGTTCTGCGGGCAGAGCCGTTGACATAAATGCGGCGCCCAACAACTCCTCTCTCGCTACCGGAATTTCGGTTTCTATCCTCAACACTTTATACTTCAAAAACTAATTGATATCACTACAATAGTATTATTCATGTTACTACAACATATTTTTTGCATGAACAATATATTTTTTGTTAATGCGACTATTTTTTTGTAATTTATCCAACGATTACTACAAGTATTACTATATTTTCTTAGTTTATATAACTTATTTATTGTTGTTATCACAACTTTATAATACATAGTTGATGCGCTATTTGTCCACAAATTTCTAGTTGCTGGTACGACTTTTTTTTCTGAGTGTAGAAATTAGCATTACAAATGTATTATACATGTACATATATCAAATTAAAAAAATAATTAAGAGACTTTATATAATAAACATATTAATATTATAAAAATTTATTTTATTTTAATATTTGAGAATTGTAAACATTTTATACAACACTATTAATAACTATGATCAAAATCAAAGCTCAAATGTTTCAAAATATTTTTATTTTTTTTATTTTTTAATAGAAAAAAGAAGCGAAAGCATTTGAAACATTGACAGAAAATATTAGTTAGATTATATCTTATATATTTAATTAACCTACTAACCTCTCAACCTATAAGTATTAGCCTCCTCAAAATTCTTGTTTATTTTTTAATAAAAGAACTTTTATTATTTGCTATAAATTGTTACTTATGTTAGCATAAAGCTGGTATCATACAATGTACGATTTCTTGTATAATTGCACTAAAGTTACAAATCTCGCAAGCGCCAAGCAGAAACGTCAATATTATAAATAATAAATTTGATTAATTTTTTTACACTAAACATAATTTTTTACTTATATTGGCATTATTATTACAATTTTGATTTAATTCGTTAAAGTCTAAATATTTTCATTTTGTTAAATAATTATAATTGTAATGTTTTAATTTAATACTTTATAATTAAAAAAAATTTATTATTTAAGTAGGGGAGACCGGGGGCAAAGTCGTCACCAAGGCGGAGTCGTCACTACAATTATCTCGAAATCTATATGTTGTGTGAACTCGCCATTAATATTGTAAATGCTACTTATGGTGCCCATGTGACCAATGGAGTTTAGTGAGATTATACGCCATGTTGTGATTTTTATTAAGGCAGACGTCTTTTTGAAAGTCAAAGGTGAAATTTCTTGCGCGTCGAAAATTTTTAATATTTTAAATATTATTTTCTCTCCGAATCTTTAGATAAGTGATTCTGAAGAGCAATGCATGCTGAAGCCAGGAGGGTAGCAAATAGTTTTGCGAGACTTCTGCCGAATATAGGAGGGGCAAATGGGCATGTGCGTCGCCTATATATGCAGACGGTCCACTCCGTGACATTATACGGAGCACCGGTGTGGGCGGACGAGGTGGCAAGATACAGCCGCCTCAGAAGGCAACTCACGGCTGTCCAGCGCCTGATGGCGCAACGAGCCGCCCGCACCTACAGGACCGTCTCGCATACGGCGGCAACGGTCCTCGCCGGTATCCCCCCGATCCATCTTATTGCCTTAGTCCAAGCTGAAAGATATCAGCAGATCAGGCGGATCAAGGAGGGGGAATCGGTGGTAATTATACCACGGCAGAGCGTTGCGCTGAGGCTGCAGGTCAAAAAGGCTCTTCTCTTCAGCTGGGAGGTCTACCTTGACGATCCCCAGCTGGAGTTTGGCGAAAGGGTCCGAGAGGCCATACGGCCCGTCCTCAGGGAGTGGACGGACCGTAAGGGACGCGGGGTCACGTTCCATGCGGCACAGGTGCTAACGGGTCATGGCTGTTTTGGCGAGTACCTGTGCCGCATAGGAAAGGAGCGCACCACAAGGTGCCATCACTGCCCGGAGGAGGTGGACACGGCGCAGCATACGCTCGAGTTTTGTCCAGCGTTGGACGAACAGCGCCGTGTCCTCCGCGGCAGTGTTGGGCAGGACCTTTTCCTCAGGGCAATAATCGACGCTTTGTTCGAACCTGGGGGAGAGGAAAGATAAAACTCGTTTGTCTCCTTCTGCGGCAGAGTAATGTCGCAGAAGGAGGCGAGCGAAAGAATTAAGAGGGGGGAAATACGCCCCCTCCAACCGGCAGGGAAGGGGAGGGGAAGGAGGAGTGGGCGCCGAGGCAACCGCTAAGAGTGTCGGCGACGGTTGCGGCCTCGCACCGGTGCCACGGGAGTCTCCCCCCCTTCTAGCGAAGACGAGGCCGAGACGCCATAATTTTTTGGCGTTCCCGGATAAAATACGGGAATAAAGCGTGGGGCGGGGGGCGACTCAAGTCGACGCGCGAGTCGTTCCCTCGTCCTGGGCGCCGGCCTCCGATATAAGGAGGCGCTGTTAAAAAAAGATGGAAGTAGGGGGGGAACGAGGGTCGACACGTTTAGCGTCGACCCCCCCTCCCCCCGCAAGCGCGAATCACTGATCCGCGTAAGAGAAAAGCGGGCGGCGGCGGGGCGTTATCCCGTCTGGCCCGGCCCCTTTTTGGCCCGCGCGGGGAAGATGGTGGGAGTTTTTTACTCCTGAGCCCTGTCTTCGCGCGGGTGTCGGGGGTCGGGTCGGGCGGGTCATGGTCCTGTCGCGGCCCGCGTGCCGATTTGTCGACGCACGGTTGCGGCCTGGGGGGGGGGGAAGGCTCGGGCGGGTTCCCTACGGGGTTCCTCTAGGGAAGCCTTCTCTAGGTCACGGAGGGTTGGGGACGGTGCCCGGGAAAACCAGGGCGTCGACCTCACCAGCCTTCTACGCGAGGGTGCGGGGAGGGGAGGAACCCATTTCTTCGGGAATGGTAACTCCCCCCCCCCCTTACTCCGGGGGCGGGCGCGTGGGCTGCAAACCACGCGTCCGCTGCGGTCTCTCCCTCCCATGGGGGGGGGAGCGTAACCCGGAAAGAGGGGGTGGCGGATTGGGGATAATCTTCTCCAACCCGCCACATGTTAGGTTTTGCCTTAGGGCAGAGGAAGGGGGCGGGTGACTGGTTGTCAGGTAACTGACGCTCCCCGATCTCGCCTTTCCTCCCCCAGGATAAGTCGTAATGCGGGGGGGGGGGGCTTCCGGACGACATGCTTACGCGATTCCCGGTGCTCACTCAAAACCGCAGAGAAAGATTCATGGCGGTTTTAGCCGATAGGCTATGCGCGTGCTATCCTTGTGATGCACGTGCGTAGAATCCGGCACTCCTCCGCCCCTTGCAGGGGGCGGGGGTCTTCCCCAACTTGGGGGGCCACTGGATGCGTAATGATCGTGTCCCAGTGGTTGAAGATTTCCACCATGTAAAAAAAAGAGCAATGCATGCTGAACACAAAGCCAGTGAAGTTTTTTTATTTTCATTGATTTCTAATTGTTTGAGATCACGAGTGCATCGTAGCGTGTATCGGTTTTGTCATATGAAAAGGCACAATGTGCTTGCCTTCGCTGTATCATACAGTTATATCGTCAATAAAATCATACCTATTACATATAATCTCTTAGTGCTTTGCGTTATAACGTGGGCTTTTCCAGAACATTTTTCTATCCATTATTTTCAAGACGTTTTTTGAACGCTGTTTTGATGTTCTTGGGCGATAGAAAGACCCACGTTATAAACAATCGTCGGCACAAAAGCCAACAACAAGTGCTAACGGCTAGTTGGCAATGTTTCGTCTCCCGTCGACGCGTTGCGGTGACGTAAGCAGCCGATTGCCAATCGCTCGTCACAATCCGCGTTTCGCGCATGTCAGGTGCGATTCAGTGCGTGTCGGATCTCTTAAGGAGGTTCAATCATTACTTGTGAGTCAAAAGTGCGACTGAAATAAATGTCATTACAGCGATCCCGAATTATATGCAATATTAGTGTAATGAATTGTGGATGCTACTTACGTGCTATATTCTTCGTCAATTATTAGTGTATAGAATATTAACAAACATATACTGGGGTATGAGAGCGTCAACGACTTGGGAATCGCTTATTTGGCCAACATTATAGGTTAGAACTTGTCACTTTGTGACAATAAGCTTTCTATACTCGAAAACCAACTTAGAGCCTTAAGGGGTAATACCTAGCCGGAATTTTTTTTTCGCCATTTTTTTTTATTGGCTTAGATGGCGTAGAAACATGTCAAGAATAATGTCTGACATGATTTATTGTTGAAAAAATTTTTCAAGTGCTCGTAAAAGTCGAATTTTTGAAGCAACTCCGAGCGCGTCAAAATGACAAATTGAATGTCGAAGCGAGTTTTGCCCCTTTTACTCATTATTGGCGGTGCGACGGTACACAAAATAGTTTCTATTCACCCAAAATTCGAATGAATTGTTTAATTCTGTTGTTTGGGCGATCGCTCCGAAAACGGTTTCAAGCGGAAAGGGGGTATTGGACATTGCTACAAATATTTCGGTTGTAACTTTCAACGGCGGATTATCTAGTGTCATGAAAATCATGGATGTACTTGGCATTACTGTTGGTCGTCAATGTTTCGATTTTTGCTTGGAAGCTGACTCGCGCCGCATTAAACTCGCCGAGCGCTCAATGTCCGACGCCGTCAAAACCGGACGTCGTGATGCAAAATCAGCCAAAAAAGATTTGGAAAGAATTGAAATCAACTTGGAAGGCCAGTTATATGGTGCTGGGATAGCAGAGTAAAGGTAAAAAAATCAGCAAGTCTATATCTTACAAATTTCATGTAGTAAACACATTGTCAAACTTTAAACGCGTTTTTCTCGAAACTACTTTTTCAGACACGGCTAGCAGTAGAACTCGAGTAATTTTTATCCGATTGACTTGTAATTTTAACTATAGCTTCTTAGATATATTATCTATAGAAGTACACACGATTTTTAAGATCGATAAACAATTACGATTTTTATAAACAAATAAAGACCGATTTTTTTAGTCAAAAATCGATGTTTTTTCCAAATAGCTGCCAAATTTGCAAAAATCAATATTTCTTAATATCCATGTGTACTTCTATAGCTACACTCATGTAGATTATAAAAAAATTTTGTTTATTGCTCCAGATACATTCGTTGGACACTTCTACTGCTAGCCGCGGGACGCCTCGAAAAAATCGACCCTCTTTCCGCGCACTGATGCGCCGCCATTTTGTAATAAAAATTAAAAAATGTTTTTTTGCACCTCAAGACAAGTGTAATAACCCCTCAAAATTTCATATTGATCGATTTATTAGCAAAGTCACAAAAAATTCACAAAAAACCCTTTAATTTTTTGCTTCCGGCTAGGTATTACCCCTTAATTTTGTAATATGATTTACATAAACACTTTACACAAATAATCGCAAAACTTGAGCAATATTGACCATATAGTTTTTTTGTAATATTATTCAGAAGTTGACCACTTTAGCATGTACTCTTATGGAGAAAGTCTCTCCGAGGTAGATCATCACTGGTTTAGTACACACTTAGCCAACTTTAGGACTTTGAAAACTAGCATTTGATAGATGAAACATCAAGGATTGTGTTAAGACTTTAAAAATCGGACTTTACCATGTGGATTGAAAGCTTTATCGTCATAAAGTTCAGGTCCCAGCGTAGAATAAGCGATTCCCGAGTCGTTGAGCTCTCATACCCCGAAATATATTTATTAATATTCTATACATTAATAATTGACGAAGAATATAGCACGTAAGTAGCATCCACAATTCATTACACTAATATTGCATATAATTCGGGATCGCTGTAATGACATTTATTTCAGTCGCACTTTTGACTCACAAGTAATGATTGAACCTCCTTAATCGCTAATCGCACGCAAAGACCTGAGGTCACCGTCAACCCTTCAAAATAATTGGTGATTGCGAGGAAAAACTCGGTTATAAAAGAGCTTGCCTCGACGCAGAAGCGCTCTCGCTCGCAGTTCACCCGCTAGTTAAAACCGCTTTTGTACACCGCTTTGAATTTGCTTTTTGCTATTGCGCTTCGCGAACACGCTTTCGCTGCTTTGCATGCCGTACTAGCTTCTGTGCGCGCTTTTACGGCTTCTTTCCTTTTCTGGAAACAGACGAACTTTGTATATATTGTATATGTATAGAAACTTTATTTTGTAATACACGGATTTTGTAAGCTTATTTTGGTTTTTGTGAACTGCTTTTCCTCGTGCTTGTCTTCCTCGTGCTATCAATCGCACATCCGCACACTCTCGCACGCTAATATTTTATGAGCGATCAAACTTAAAATCTGTGCCCGGGGCGAAGTCGTCACCAAGCCACCGGGGCGGACTCGTCACTGTGACAACTTTATCCCGGTGGTTTCACTCTATTTTTCGTTGCAAATGCGTCATTGTATTTCTCAATTGCAAGAAAATGGTACGCATGTACCATCGCAAAACGACTCCCATTGACAAGAAGCAACAGGAAGACAGTTTTTGCGGTAAAAAAAGAGAAAATTAAGACAAAGTAAAACAAAATTAAGACAAAAAGTAGCCGCAAAACAATTTGGTGTCCCGAGAACTACGTTGAACGACTAGCTGAAAAAAATAATAATGAAATAGCATATTTGGATGACGTGACCGTATACGATATCATGTAGGCTTCGGCCGAAAATCAAAGTCAAGGAAGCAGCAGTGGTCGGATTCCGACAAGGACTTGGGTAATATGTGCTGCGTGTGCTCAGAGATGACAGAAAACAGGGCTGACGAGAAACAGTGCATTTCGTGCGAGCGTAAGTGGGTGCGCCTTTCTTGTAATTATTTTTTGCCGTCGTGTTTTTAATTAATGTTTCCATTTTTTTATTAAAAAAATTAATAAAATGTATCCTATCATTTTTCATGATCGAAATTATAATTTTTTATTTAAAATTCAGTCCAAGAATGGAGTGACGACTTCGCCCCGGTAATTTTGACATTTAAATTTGTGCCCTTTTGTCGTTTTTACTCTATACCAATTAAACAAAACAACGTAGACCAAAAATGTCCTTATAAATGTAGCCAAAGGTTCACTCTTTACAATGGTGTACCACATTTTACTAAAATTATTTGTTTTTTGTTAAAAATTGGCATTGAAAAAATAGTGACAACTTTGCCCCGGTCTCCCCTATGTTATAAATATTTAATAATGATAACTTAAATTTTCTTTGTAGTTGTCCTGAACAATATAGCAGATCAAAGCACTAATCAAAAGTTGTCTAAACGGTGTCCAATCTCGATATCTACGAGCTGTTCCCGCATGTTGTTCTCCCTAGTCCTCCGCTTGCTTGTTTTTCTTTGCAATGCTTTGCATCTAACTTATGGCGCTCTAACGCGCGACTTTTCAAAATTAAAACTGAAAATATAAATAGAGTAAACTCAAGCTAACTTATGCTAACTTATGCACTATGTTTCACGCTTTCAAGCGATTTTGTCCTAACTGAATTAACAGATTTTCAAAACTCAACAGCACTCTTTTTATATTCAATTGGAATGTTATGATTCACATATGACATATATTATTTTTTATTTAAATTAATTAATTTTTTTATTAAATATATTTTGCATAATTACATTCATGTGAATATAAATTAAAATAAAAAGAAAAGAATGCAAGAGTTGAAACTGTAAGATTCAATATTTTACCCTAGTAATCGGTCGCTTTACCCTCTCGGCTACGGCTATTAGCTGACTTTTAGAGAATTAATGGGAGCTTTCCAGCAATGACACAATGAGACACAGTGTAACACAGTGTCGGGCACAGCGTATTCCAACTACGACACGGTGAGACATAATACGACACAAAATATAAGTGAGTTTTAGCGTGTCGTGTGCATCAGTGTTGCCATATTCTAAACATAAAATTGTTATTTATAGAAATTTCATGTTTAGAGAGTTGTATAGAAAGCACTTCTAAGGTTATAGGTTACAATTGACAACAAAAAACAGAATAGACTTCAGTTTTATTTTTTAATAAAAAGTAATCTTAACAAAATAGTTATGATTTGTAAGCATTGTCAAAATACGATTTTCTCTTGGGATGCAGTCCCTAATCATAAGTGTTTCATCAACAAAGACGTATACATGGATGACAATAATGTGTTATTCATATTAGAATCATGTCCTGAAAATAATCAATGTAAGTATATGATTTAAAAAATTTCGGATAAAGCATTTGTGAATGGACCTTTTTTGCCATATGTAGCCAAACATGATGCCTTATGCAGTGATGCAGAGGATGAAATGTCCTGTACATCAGAAAAGGAAAACATAAATAACTCTATTACAAGAAACATGCTCTCCAGAAACTCAAACAAAGACACGATATAAGGCAAATGAGAGCTATACTCTGATATTAATGAGAGAGATTTAAAATTTATTTAATAAATTTTAAATCTTTCGTGTATTTCCAAGTACACGAATTTCCAACATACTAAACCGCGCGCCGATTTTTTGTCGGACTGAAAACACAGTTTTCGTTGGAGCATTAAAATCCCTTATCCCCACCCCCCCCTAACGATTAAAATTATTTTGATGCTAATTTTAAGCATCTAAATTGATAAAGAATTTATTGCGAAAAATATTACCTCAGCCAGGGTTTGAACCTGGAACCTCCCGTATACCGTGCGGGTGTCGTGCCAGTTCGACCACTGAGGCCATGGTAATATTTATCGCAATAACAAACTAATAGGAATCTGTAGGACGCATTGTTTCAGCCTGCGTAAATTAATTACAAGAAACATGCTCTCCAGAAACTCAAACAAAGACACGATATAAGGCAAATGAGAGCTAGTGGTCTCAGTGGTCGAACTGGCACGACACCCGCACGGTATACGGGAGGTTCCAGGTTCAAACCCTGGCTGAGGTAATATTTTTCGCAATAAATTCTTTATCAATTTAGATGCTTAAAATTAGCATCAAAATAATTTTAATCGTTAGGGGGGGGTGGGGATAAGGGATTTTAATGCTCCAACGAAAACTGTGTTTTCAGTCCGACAAAAAATCGGCGCGCGGTTTAGTATGTTGGAAATTCGTGTACTTGGAAATACACGAAAGATTTAAAATTTATTAAATAAATTTTAAATCTCTCTCATTAATATCAGAGTATAGCTCTCATTTGCCTTATATCGTGTCTTTGTTTGAGTTTCTGGAGAGCATGTTTCTTGTAATTAATTTACGCAGGCTGAAACAATGCGTCCTACAGATTCCTATTAGTTTGTTATTGCGATAAATATTACCATGGCCTCAGTGGTCGAACTGGCACGACACCCGCACGGTATACGGGAGGTTCCAGGTTCAAACCCTGGCTGAGGTAATATTTTTCGCAATAAATTCTTTATCAATTTAGATGCTTAAAATTAGCATCAAAATAATTTTAATCGTTAGGGGGGGGTGGGGATAAGGGATTTTAATGCTCCAACGAAAACTGTGTTTTCAGTCCGACAAAAAATCGGCGCGCGGTTTAGTATGTTGGAAATTCGTGTACTTGGAAATACACGAAAGATTTAAAATTTATTAAATAAATTTTAAATCTCTCTCATTAATATCAGAGTATAGCTCTCATTTGCCTTATATCGTGTCTTTGTTTGAGTTTCTGGAGAGCATGTTTCTTGTAATTAATTTACGCAGGCTGAAACAATGCGTCCTACAGATTCCTATTAGTTTGTTATTGCGATAAATATTACCATGGCCTCAGTGGTCGAACTGGCACGACACCCGCACGGTATACGGGAGGTTCCAGGTTCAAACCCTGGCTGAGGTAATATTTTTCGCAATAAATTCTTTATCAATTTAGATGCTTAAAATTAGCATCAAAATAATTTTAATCGTTAGGGGGGGGTGGGGATAAGGGATTTTAATGCTCCAACGAAAACTGTGTTTTCAGTCCGACAAAAAATCGGCGCGCGGTTTAGTATGTTGGAAATTCGTGTACTTGGAAATACACGAAAGATTTAAAATTTATTAAATAAATTTTAAATCTCTCTCATTAATATCAGAGTATAGCTCTCATTTGCCTTATATCGTGTCTTTGTATAAATAACTCTGTCAGCAAGCAAAGTATATTAATTTTTTTAACTGCATAGAATTTAATTAATTAACACAATTGTCATATATTACTCATATTTTGGAATTTATTTTTTTTTTAGATGCAATATGGAATAAACAATCAACGCTAGCTCTCTTAAGTTTATATGAAATGAACTTGAATAAGGCTGATAATGCAAAAAAAAAAAACAAAGATATGGACTGCGATAACCGAAGGCTTGCAAGAATTGGGTATAAAGGTAAATATTCAACTTTATTTCCTTTCCATCATCCTAATTAAGAACATTGAATGACATATTTAAGTATTTAATTATTTTTACAGGTAACTAATGATTAAGTAAAGTGGAAAATTAACTCGCTCATAAAAAAATATAAGGAATGCGTGGACAATAATGTAAAATCCGGACGGGCACACATGTCGTTTAAATTTTACGACCAGTTGGAGGAAATCTTAGGTCAAGGGAAAGAAGCCACAGCTCTTCATACAGTCTCATCAAAGATATTATTAGACAGTGATTCTAACGATAAAAGAGAGAATGTTGATGAAAGTCTGTCAAATCACCAGAAGCGGCAGAAGAAGGATGATGAAAATAATCGACCAAATACTTCCACAATTGAACATGAATCTCGACCAGTCGTCAAAAGGCTTCGACCAGGACATGGCACTGGCTTGACTCTTGCTAAAACTAAAATGGAGTTACAAACACAGTGGTTAGATTATTTGAAAATGACCAAAAATCGAGAAGAAGAACAAACTAAGCGGCACGAAAAGTTACTACAAAGCAAAATGGAAGTAATCAATGTAAAAAAACGTCAGCTTCAGTTAAAAAAAGAAATAGCAGAAAAAAAACTAAAATCGAAAGAACGTAGACATGAAGATATAATAGAAGTAGAAAAATTAAAAATTAATTTACTTAAAAAGTTACTTAGGAGTGGCGAAAAAGTAAGAAACCAAGAAGACAGTGATTCGGAATAACTGAAAATGGTGCAACGTACAATGCGTAAAATAACTTCTTAAACAAATTTTTTCTTTTATGTTTTGATACATTTATTTCGTACATATGGGCGCTTATGCTTATATCTATCTTAGTCTGCTACTGGTGCGTGTAGAAAGGATTGGCCCATGGATAGTGAATCGCAAAGGAGGTTTATGAAATATGACACATTTAAATATCTGGTATAAACATAATGTATTTACATCTATTTACATTTGTTTGCGTGTTAGTGTCGTAGATTTAATTCAATATCTCCCTGGATAGCGACCGATCCGTCCGGATGTTGTAAGCGATCTGAAACAGAGAGTGGCGTCTCGCGCCTTTATGCTAGGCGACCGAGCGCCGTGATTGGCTGGCGACTTGCGCCTCGAGTTAGGCGACCAAGCGTCGTGATTGGCTGGCGACTTGCGCCTTGTGTTAGGCGACCAAGCGCCGTGATTTGCCGGCGACTTGCGCCTTGTGTTAAGGTACGTGTTCATGGTGTCGCTTGTCGCTCGTATTCAGCGACAAACAAGTCACGTGATATCATATGTCGCTGATCTTGACTGTCGCTCGTGTAAATGAGCTTGCTAGCAATAAATTTTTGACGCTTATGTTAATTCTTGTTTAAAATATTAAAATGTATCAAGAAAGATATCACGAGTGGACTTGTCAAGTTGCTGCGATGATATATCATAAAAATGAGGAGGAACGACGTCGAAATAAATTACTTGCAGCTGTATACATTAGTGAAAGCATAACCTTAAAAAAAAAGTACAAAAAAAAGAGATTTTGGATTGATCCATTATTCGAAAAACGACGTCAACATGGATTTTATTATGCATCGGTGCCGAGATTAACACCAGAAAATTTCCGAAATTATTATCGCATGACAACAACGCAATTTGAGGAATTGTTGCACTTTGTGGCACCTGCAATTACAAAACAAACCGTAATTAGAGAACCATTACCTCCTGCAGAACGATTATCCATAACATTGAGGTTTGTTTGTTTTTATTTATAATTACATTACACCATGAATTACAAAAATAATCATATCTGATCTAATTATACTTAGATATTTATCAACTGGTGATTCAATGCATTCAATGTCGTATCATTATCTTGCTGGAGTATCAACAATAAGCCACATTATAGGAGAAACGTGTGATGCTATATGGAACTCTATCCGTCAGGAAGTGCTCTCACCATTAAAAACTACAGAGGAGTGGTTACATATTGCTAATGAATTTGAAGAGAGATGGAATTTTAATCATTGTATAGGAGCAATTGACGGTAAACATGTTATTATTGAGGTAATATTACTGATCAATGCTATATTTACTATACATATATTGGAAATTACAAGTTTGATTCTTAAATGATTATTTTTTTCTAGTGTCCACCTAACGCAGGATCATCGTATTATAATTATAAGAATAATCATAGTATTGTGCTCCTCGGAATCTGTGACGCACAATATATGTTCACGTTTGTCGATATAGGAGCCTATGGTCGCCGCAGTGACGGTGGTATTTTCAAAGATTCAAAGATGGGTTTAAAATTCCATTCAAAGGAAATGAATGTACCTGCACCAGAACCTCTCAGCCCAGGTGGACTCCATTTACCATATGTTCTGGTGGGCGACGAAGCCTTTCAGTTGACAGATTATTTGCTTCGCCCTTATCCAGGAAAAGGCGGCTTAAATGACGAGCGAAATGTTTATAACTATCGATTAAGTCGTGCCAGAAGAACAATTGAGAATACGTTTTGTATTCTAGTCAGTCAATGGAGAATTTTGAAGCGGCCAATCAATTGTAGTATAGAAAAAACAATTTCAATTGTTAAAGCCATTGTATGTCTCCATAATTGGATTCGTCGAAGGGATATTGGAGAAAATCAATATGTTACTCCAATGCTAATTGATCAGGAAGATAATGACGGCTTTGTTCCAGGCTCTTGGAGAGGTTGCATAGATAATAGTGCACTTGTAAACATAACTCAATGCGGTTCTAATAATAGTTCTCGTCAAGCAATGCAGATTCGAGAAGAATTTTGTAAATATTTTAATAGTGAAGGTGCCATACCGTGGCAATTCCATCATTGTTAGTTTTAAATAATAAATAAATAAGAAACAAACCTCAATATGGATAATCGTTCATTTATCAATTTTATACATGTAATTTAATTTGGAAAGTAATGAAATAAAAATTATAAAATATCAGTGGAATTGTTTTAAAATTTATTATAAAAAACATAATATACTTATGAATACTATATATTTTATTATATATATATTTACAACAAAAAAATAATAAAAAGTTAAATAAAAAAAACAATGAAATAAGATCTAAACATACATGTTTTGAAATGTATGTTTAGATCTCATACATACAGTAGTAGAAAAAATAAGTGAAAAAAATAATAGAATAAAATGAAATAAAATATCAAATTAATTCAGCTTCTTCTTTAAGTATATTATAAGTTAGATTCAATATTTGCTGAATGGCATCTAACTGATTTTTCCGATTCATCTGTCTCAACCTGCATCCAACAACTGCTAAAGTCGAATCAATTTCATCAGGTTTAGGTGCTGGTGGTATTATAAATGGAGTTGATGGTCGGCAGATCGAATCGGCAATTCTCTCTAATGCACCGGATTGCTGTTCCGAACTTCTCTTTCTTTTAATTGGCGTACCTGCAATTTATTAATTGTTTATTATTATTATAGTTTATTATTATTATTAACATTTTAATTATTAAATTAATGGTCAAAAGCTTTTATTTTTTCTTAAAAGTCATATTACTCTTACACTTCTAGTTTTATGTAGACCACTTTGGCATAAACCATTCAAGATATATATTAATGTAAATTAAGTACCTGATAATGATTCTGACTCTAATTGATCGTTGTCATTGCTAGTTGCATCATCATTATTTAATGATTCGCCAATACTTAAAGAGTCACCATCTACGTCAATATTAGAAGCTCTTCCCCTAGAAATATAAAAATTACAAGATAGAAATAAAACAGTTTGAAAATATATATAATAAATATATAATAAAAATATTTAATTTTTACTTTTTTACAAGGCACATGTCACGCAAAAACTCCATGGAGTCGTAATGATGCCATTTTTTTACAGGGGGAGGTTTAGCCGATCCATTAGGATGATTTTCCGATTGAATTATGCGTCGGTAGGCATCATGTAAATTTTTAAATTTCTTTTTTGCTTCTTCCCCGCTAAGTTTACCTGTAAGAGAATTTTTTTAAATTAACGGAACATGATGCTCGTTTTACTGTTAAATTAAACATCGTGTGCCACTGCTTAAGTGTTCAAGCTGCGAAAGTTTTTAATGTTTTTTTACCTCCCAATGTTTCGGATACTTCATCCCACAGTTTTTTTGTCAATCTTTGAGATCGCTGCTCTAGTGGAATAGTATAATCCCAGAGAGGTCTTCTTTCTTGGACGGATAGAATTAAAAGTTCCTCGTCGTCGTAATTCACCACGAACCTCGTAGTTTTCCGATTATTTCTGTTATTTACAGATCTACTTTCATTTTCCCTCTGTGCTTCTTTGTTGATTGCTGGAAGCATTGTAATAGTCCCTAAAATCAATTGTATTAAAAAATACAGACTTATATTACTGCTACTTTTAGGATTTCATTTAAAGTTTCTATTTACCTGGAATGTTTTCACGAACTGGCAAGACAACTTCTTCATTGTTAACAAGGCTTCGTCGAATAATAAGATTATTATCTACAAATAATAGAATAAATTTTAGTAGAATATTATTTTTATTTTATTATGAAACATAAAATTAAGTAATTATGTGTGTATATATATATGTATGTATGTATGTATGTATGTATATACATATATTACACCTGTTACTGGATAGAAGTAGTAATTCCTATCTATGTATAATCGGGGGTATGCTTTCACACAATCATGAGTCGGAATGCTCTTTTCGTCTATAATCGTTTCACATATTCCACATGTATGTACAACAGTTAGCTGAAATTTCGTAATATTATTAAAATTTTAACAATCTTAATCTGTTGTAAATATGATCACAATTAACCTTAAAATTATAATAATAGATTCCTCTGAGTATAACACTGTACAACTATATATTGGCCTAATTTACACCGTATGAGTATTTAATGCGCATCAAGTAGTAAGTTCTAGATAATGATATGACTAAATTCATTTCATAGGAAAAACCTATTTGATGCGAAACACGTTCGGTGTAAACTAGACATTCATTCATTTCAATTTCAATTTTTTAATTCCGGTATTTTAATCTAATAAATATAAGAAATCTACATTTATTTATTTATGATACTTACATCTTGTACTTCCATGTTTGAATCCGTCTTCTCACTCGTGTGAGAGCTACGTGATGAGAGCGACGTCGCTATAAGTTGGGTTCAATCCAACTTTTCAACGCTGTCGCTGACGACAAGAAAGCGGATAAAATGGGGGAAGAGTCGGTCACGTGACCGCTCATCGCAGCGACAAGCGACACCATGAAATTGTACCTTTAGGCGACCAAGCGCCGTGATTGGCTGGCGACTCGCGCCTTGTGTTAGGCGACCAAGCGCCGTGGGTTGGCAAGCGTCTAGCGCTGTGTGCCGAGGCGTCCGTGCGCCGAGGTTGGCAAGCGTCTAGCGCTGTGTGCCGAGGCGTCCGTGCGCCGAGGTTGGCAAGCGTCTAGCACTGTGTGCCGAGGCGACCGTGCGCCGTGGTTGGCAAGCGTCTAGCGCTGTGTGCCGAGGCGACCGTGCGCCGTGGTTGGCAAGCGTCTAGCGCTGTGTGCCGAGGCGTCCGTGCGCCGAGGTTGGCAAGCGTCTAGCGCTGTGTGCCAGGCGACCAAGCGCCGTGGTGGTCGGCAAGCGATTAGCGCTGTGGCCGGGCGACTCGCGCCGAATGGCTGTGAGCTCGAGACTTTATGCCCTTAGGCGACTGGCGCCTGAAAATATCTGATTCGGTCCCGTAGGGGGTCTCCCTTTATACTAGTTGGTACCGAACTTTAAATTTGAGATAATGCGAGGGCGATGCGACGCCTAGCGGCGTTACCGCGAACTGCCGGTATTGCAGGCACCGCGCGGGCGTGTGCTGCTAGTGGCGTATGCCGCCACAGTACAGTTGATTACATGTGCTTACAATTTTATTTTTATGTTATAGTATTGTTTTTGAAGAAAGATTAAAAATTAATTTACTTAAAAAGTTACATAGGAGTAACGAAAATATATAAGAAAACAAGAAGACTGATTCGGAATAACTGAAAATGGTGCAACGTACAATTACTTCTTAAGAAAAAATTATTTTTTACGTTTTTATTGCGTTTTACATTTATTTCGTACAGTTGATTAAATGTGTTTAGTTTCGATAAAAAAATTCACGTTATTTACCATTCAACTTTTATATAAGGCTAATAAATAAGTATGTCATAAAAAAATATAAATTACATTTCTGGAAATAATTCGTTAAAGATGTTTTATAGGTACAGTCCCAACCAAAAGTATGCAGGAAATATTAAAAACTCTGATATTAATTCTCCAGGGATCCAAAGACAAAAAAATGTATACATATAACTAGTTACGGAACATCTAATAGAATGTAAAAGACGTAGATTTAGTGAATGTAAATAACTGTTACTACTATTTTTTTCCAAAAAAATTTTCAAAAAAAAATTGTTGTAAATCGTTTCAAATTTTGTTGCTATATTTTTGTTTGTTGATGATTTGCTTGTGTGTAAAATATTATTATATTGGTTACATTTTTTAATGTTTACACTTTTCTCTGTAAAACCCTTTGTAAAACGCATTTTCAAGAATTGATAACTTTTTATCTAAATTGTGAATCGATTTGAAATTTGGCCCTGAACTTTGAAAGAGTATACAGAATATAATATTAAATTTTCATCAACTTCGTTACATTTTGCCTAACTATATAAAACATCCTTAAATAAATGCATTCGACGATCTTGTGCAATTTTATTTTGAATATTTTCTTCAGGATTATCATGATTGTTGTTAGCAATAAGTTCATTATCATCTTCCATTATGTTAAGATCATCATTCGCATTAATGCAATAATTATGAAGTATACATGCCGCGATCGTTATATCAGTTAAAAACTAATAGTTTTATATTTATTGAAAAATTTTATTCTGCGAAACCTTTCCTTCAATAAGCCAAATGCTCTTCCAACACTCATGCGAGTTGATGAATGTAGATAATTAAATTCTCTTTGTTGAGGTGTTAAATGACCGTTATCTCGAAACGGAGGAACAAGCCATGGCAAAGAAGGATATGCTGAATCACCGAGTATGAACGTATTATTAGGAAATACTCTTTCTTGCTCTCTGCTTGCAATTGAATGTAATGGTGATCTTCTTAATACACGAGCATCATGTAATGAACCAGGTTCACCACAGTAAACATTAGTGAATCTCGTTTTAGAATCTACAACTGCTTGTAAATTCAACGAAAAGTATTTTTTGCGGTTACAATAATGGCTTTCGTTATCGGGAGGTTTTTCAATACGTATATGAGAACAGTCAATTGCTCCTATAACATTTGGAATATTTTTTAACAAAAAAAAATTATTAGATATTGTCATTACATTATGTCCTTGCGGCCATTTAATGACATCATTTAATTTTGTTAAAAGCCAAGCAGCAACTCTACGAACAACGCGAAATACAGAAGAAATCGACACATCAAAACGATCTGCAATCGTTCTTAAGGGTTCGGTGTTAGCCATAAACCATAGAAATATAAAAACGCTCAATTTCGCTGTGATTGGCTTCATACCAAATGAATTCTGCGGAATAAATCCAGATTCTTGTATGTCATCTGCAATAGAATAATTGATATGAATATGATTAATAATTACAATAGAATAATTGATATGAATATGATTAATAAATTATATATTATTATTAATATTATACTTATATTAAATTGTAATATTAGTTTACCAATTAATTGATATACTGTATTTCTACGTAATCGCAAGTGCTCTTGAAATTCCATGTTGGTCCATGATTCTACAAGTTGCATATAATTTTGAACACGATTTCGACGATTGCCAAATATTAAACCCTGCATCAATGAAAAGAATATTGGGTCGTCTTTAATCGTTTCTTCTACCCAACTGTCATCAGATAAAATATCTGATTGTTTATTATCATCGCTACTATCTGAAGAACTGCTGCTGCTGCTGCTGCTGCTGATTGGCACAATTTGCGTTAAGCAGAATATAACCTTTCCTTTTTTATTCATCTATTTTAAATAGTAAAACTAATATATAATATTACAAAAATGTATCCATACCTATAATAGAACAAAAGAAATAATATTAAATATATCACAAAAATGTTATTGCCAAAAAAATTGTTTTTTTTTTATTTAGACAAAGCAATTTGTCAGTGTTATATAGCAAAGGTATACAGTTAATTAATTTTATTCCAGTTTACTGCTGTTATCGATAATGGAACGCAAACTACTTCCATAAAAAAAAGTATTTTTTTGTAATTTCTTATATTTTTAATACTTACCTCTAATTATAATTTAATGATGCTACTTAAACATGAATATAAAAACTGAAGATTTACAACTGCATTCATCCCCGAGAAACTTCTAGGGTATAATTGTAACAGTAGGCTCACTCTAACGGTCTCTACAAGAGTTAAGTGTGTTACAATAAGCACCCACTCACCGTGTGACACAGTGTGACACAGTGTCATGCTGTGTCGTCTTACTGGAAAGCTCCCAGTATTAGCAAATCGGTACAAAACAAACACGGAAAACTTTAAACTCATTTTTTCGCGAATGTTTGAATATTACATTGAGTAGCTTTACTATTAGTAAGAGTGTAGTATAGGAGGGTACTATAACATACAAGTATATCAAAATTGTCAAAATTAGAGAAGAGGAAAGGTACGCAACCTCGGGGGAGGAAAGGTGCGCAACCAGCGCAGGGCGGCGGGTACCCCGGAAGTCATGATTAAGTTTGTTTCCGGGGCATCCGCCACAACGCCAGAGCGGGTCACTCGCGGGAGTTTTAGTGGGTAGGCTGCGCGCGTTTGCCGTCCTTGGGCGGTGGGCGCGCGTGGAATCCCACACTCCCCTCGTCCTCTCTCCGGAGGCGTGGGGGTCTTATCCTTTAGGGGCTACTGGGCAAACCAGGCTCTTTGCGGGTCTGGAATCCCAGTAGTTGAAAATTTCCCCTGCGTTACAAAAAAAAAACCGGGCAGCTTGGGGAAGGAGCCGGATAAGGCCCAACCACAAGCTGGTAATAATCGGAATAGGAAGTTTAGTGGAGCGGCGCGCCGTCGCTACAAAAAACAGAAGCAGATAGAGGAAAAGAGCGGCGCTAAAAAGCCTGCTCCAGAACCAAACTCTGCTTTTGCAGCAATGCAGGAGACGGGGGAGCGAGCATCCGCTGGGTCGTGCAAGCGGCTCAGATTGGAACAGAGCACAGCCAGTCCTTCCAGCACTGCACAGCTGGGCAAGAGGCTTAAGATCGCTGTAGATCAAAGGACTTTTGCCCAGACAACATCCGGCCTAGTTAGGGTGGCCATGGTTCCCATGGAGTATCCTGAACGTAGGCTGGATGACAAAGAGGCTGCTCTCTTGAAGAAAAAGGTGAGGGAAAGTATCCTTGGCATTGTGAAAGACACTAAAGCTCCCACCTTCAAAGACACCTCAGATAGGGACGGTGCAGTTATCTTTAACTGCACCAATACAAAAACCGAAGGGTGGCTTCGTAGCCTAACTTCGGTAATAGATTTAAACAAAGTTCGGCTGCGTGCGCTGCGACTCGATGAACTGCCTAGGCGACATCGAGTTGTAGTGCATGTGGAGGACCCCATGCCTGTCAAGGAAGCGATAGAGCTACTTGACAAGCAGAACGACGAGGGACTCCAAGCCGTGGATTGGGTGGTCGCGTGGGGCAACAAGAGTAGGGCTGCTGCGAGCACCCACTTTGCTGCTCTTATTGGAGAGAGCGTTGAGGCCTCTTAAAGCGCTCAACTTTAAACTCTTCTGCGGACTCGGCCAAGTGACGGTTAAGTTACCTAAAGGTGACCGCAGAGGGGCTTTAAGTAAGAAAAAGAATGAGACGGGTACTGTCTAAAAATGGCAGACTCGAGTATCTCCTTCATTCAAATTAACTTGCATCACAGCAAAAGCGCCTTGGTGGTACTAGCCAGGTGCACAGCTGAGATGCACACAAAACACTTATTTCTCATCCAGGAACCGTGGTTCATTAAAGGACACATTAGGGATCTGGGTGGCTGTGGTAAGTTATTTAAAGCCAACAATGCAGAACGACCGAAGGCCTGCATTGTGACAAAAGGACTAGACGCTCTATTACCACAATTCAGTGACGGCGACCTGTCGCTGTAAAACTGAAACTTAAAATGGCCGATGGGGGGGGGGGTCAAGGTTCTGATAGTGGGGTCTGTTTATATGCCCTATGATTCGGAAGAACTGCACCCCCAGAGGAACATGGCAGAGTTAATGGCTTATGTGAAAGAAAGGGGGCTAGAACTACTCTTGGGGTGCGACGCTAACTCACACCACCTGGTGTGGGGAAGCACCAACATAAACCCAAAAGGGAAAAGCCTACTCAACTCCGTTATGAACACTGACTTACAAATCCTAAATAGAGGAACGGAACCTACCTTCCTGGACTCTAGAAGACAGGAAGTGATAGATATCACAATATGTACAAGACGTGTAATGAATCATCTGGTGGCGGGATGAAGGGTCTCAAATGAACCTTCAGGGTCTGATCAGGGCAGATTTGTTTCGACTTTGTGCAAGTACAAAAAGAAGAAAAATGGGGGAGAAACCCCAAAAAAGCAAACTGGGAGGACTTCAGAGCTGACTTAACTAGTCGGCTAAAAAACGCACCGACTAGATTTTAAACAAAGGAGGACCTGGAAGTTGCATCGAACTTTATAAGTGATGTCATCAGGGAATCCTGTGTTGTGCCGCGCCTTGA
The DNA here is from genome assembly GCA_030770225.1 of Temnothorax unifasciatus. NCBI lineage: Eukaryota > Metazoa > Arthropoda > Insecta > Hymenoptera > Formicidae > Temnothorax > Temnothorax unifasciatus. The sequence goes on along the minus strand of JASTWK010000491.1, from coordinate 74,154 downwards.
AGCTCAGGGCCGGCACCGGGTTCTTAGGATCCGCAGGTTGGCAGGAAGAAAGGACACTCACGAGTTGGCGATAGTAGTTGTATTTAATAGATATAAAAGGTTTCTTGATACACTTGTCTTACACTTATTTCCCTGACTTGCGGGTATGTTAGAGTTGCGTTGACTCGCGGTGCGCGCTCGGTTCTTAGACTGCCCGCTGCTTATCGAAAGGGCGGGTCTTTTATCGCGCGGAGTCGCTTCCTCGTCGTCGACTCAGCTGTCAGCGCTTTTGCTTCTGTGCTCAGGTCATTAGCCTGGCAATCGGGTGATGCCCGGAATGCCACCTTAGATGTATTTGGCAATAGTTGGACTTGCGCTGGCAGCTGAGTATCGCAATTAAGGGACGTTGACTTTCGTTTTACAACATGTGTAATGAATTGCCTATTGGAACCGAGAAATGCTTCAGCCAGAGTCTCGTGGTGGAACAAGGAGCTATCGCGACTCAGGGTTGAGGTAAGAACGCTCTTCAATAGGGCCAAAAACGTAAACACGCCGGGAGCCTGGGAAAAGTACAGGAATTCTTACCGGATTTACAAAAAAGCGATAGTTGACGCGAAAAAGATGGGATAGAGGAGCTTTTGCGCCCTTCCTACACCCCATACTTCTCCAGGAGAAACTGGGAGTAATGTTAAGCCCATTGACCAAAATCTTTAGGGCAAGCATTGCCCTAAGACATGTCTCCCAGACATGGAGAGCCACCAAGGTGGTTTTTATACCCAAGCCCGGCAGGAATGGACATCAGGACTAAGGACTACAGCTTAACATCTTTCCTATTAAAGACCTTAGAAAGATTGGTTAATAGGTTTCTCAAGAACGGACCATTAATGGATCACCCTTTAGCCAATGCTCAGTATGCCTACAGGGAGAACAGGTCCACGGAGACCGCTCTACACCAAAATAGAGACACAACTAGAGGCGAAAGGATATGCTATTGGAACTTTCTTGGACATCAAAAGGGTTTTTAATAGCACCTCGATCATAGCTATCAAAAAAACATTGATCAGACATAGAGTTCTGGAACCGCTAGTGAATTGGGTGGAGGATATGCTGGCGGGGAAGGACCTAAAGGTCATGCACAATGACACTATTATTAGTGGCAAACCAGGCAAGAGATGCCCGCAGGGAGGGGTTTTATCCCCCTTGTTGTGGTGCCTCGTCGTCAACGACCTCCTAATGAAACTATAGAGGACAGGCTTCCTGACCTATGACTATGCGGATAATGTAGCTATGTGATCACAGGATCCTTTCTAAACATCTTAAGGGATCGAATAAGCGATGCCTTAAAAATTGTCCAAAAGTGGTGCGTCCAAAGGTTTGATGGTTAACCCATCAAAGACCAGTATAATGATCTTCACCAGGAAATATAAACCAGAACCTATCGAGCCTTTTAAACTCTGGGGAAAGGCAATCCCGTTCACAACATCAGTCAAGTACTTGGGCCTGTTTATAGATACTAAACTCAGTTAGAAAATACACCTCGCAGAAAGCAGGAAGAAATTCTACTCGTGCATGTGGATGTGTAGAAGAGCCATGAGCAAGTCTTGAGGCATTAGAGCCAGTATAGCCTTATGGATATACAGGATGGTTCTGTTGCCGAGATTGCTCTATGGGTCTGTGATCTGATGACCCAGGACAAGGAAAGTGGAGGCAAAGAACCTTCTGCAAAGCTTACAAGGTAATTACCTAAGAGTTCCAGTAAGGGCTATGAAAACCACACCCACGGAGGCGCTAGAAATTGCACTCTGTGTGCCTCCATCTGGACCTTGCCGTAGTAAATGTAGCCAGGAACATAGCATACAGACTGAAGTGTCAGAGAGAATGGAGGAACACAGATCTGGGACACACAAGATTCAGCCTCCTCCAGAAACACCGTTTCACTCTAAAACAGGATAGAACCTTAAGGAGATATCAGTTGGTAAAACCTTTCAAGATACGAATACCAACTAGAAAAGAATGGACGGACTCGGAAAGAGCCAGGGATCCTAATGTGGATCTATGGTTTACTGACGAGTCGGGGATCAACGACCTCTTTGGAGCGGAATTTTACGGGCCAAAGGATAACCATAGAGAGAGTATTCCTGTGGAAAGCCATTCAACAGTCTTTACGGCTGAGATGCTGGCTATCGTGAAGTGCGCGAACACCTCCTAAGCAACAACATAAGAGGAAGGGAGATAAATATCTGCTTGGACAGCAGGGCAACTATACTAGCGCTAGCAAAAGCAACTATCGAATCAGCACTGGTTTGGGATTGCATGCTGGCGTTAGAGAAACTAAGTGGACCTAATAAGGTCACTTTAGTAGGGTGCCTGGGTATAAAGGAATACCCGGCAACAAAACCCCAGATATACTGGCTAAGAAGGGAGCAAATAAAGCACCATCTAACCAGCTGTCGGGAACACCCTTTGCAGCAGGAAAAGAAATCATCAAAAGCTGTCTGAAAAGGGAGCACTTGATCAGGTGGGAGACTTTAAAAATCTGTCGCCAGGCCAGGATTCTGATGAAAAACAGCAGAACAGGTAGAGCTAAAGAACTACTGGCGCTGAATAAACAAAAACTCAGAGTGGCGGTAGGGCTACTCCGCCTTACTCAGAGTTCATTTATTCAATCTCGGATTCGTGGAACAAAAAGAGTGCCGCCTATGTGGGGACGAGAAAGAAGCTAACGTGCATATACTGTGCCACTGTCCAGCACTTATATGCAAAAGATACAAAACTTGGGGACGAACGTACCTAAGTCCCCAGGACCTGGAAAGTGCTAGGGTGACAGACCTGATAAACCTGGAACTAGGCTCAAGGCTGGCCCCAAACACCTAGCAAATAAAAGAGTAAGAAAGTACAAAGGATTAGCAAGATCTAGGTACCATCGGGAACTCTAATGGAACCAACCACTTCCTTACTACTACTACTACTACTACTACTACTACTACTACTATACATTATTAATAATTTCTTGTTACGAATCAATAATTTCAATAATATACTGTCTCGGATTTACACGAGCGAAGCGCCTGCCGGAGCGGCAACCCATCATGCGCGCCTAGGCGCCTCGCCCCACCCCACCGGCCCAGGTAACACCTGCCGCCGCGGGGCGGCTGTCGTTACTCGTAATTAAAACGCGACCGAAAAAGTTCATAAGGACCAACGCGGCCGTGTGAAATCATTAGCCTCTCTCGTATGAGCACTCCGCTTGGGCGTTAAATATATCAAGCGTTGAGACTACGATCGAGAACAGCTATACCTATCGCTTCACGCTGGAGCACCCGGAGACAGAGTCTGCCCCTCCCACTCGCCGAATTCGATCGGTAGTGGTGGTAGCGCAGGGCCACTCTGCCCGAGGAGCCGGCAGGAGACGCCGACCCCGACCTAGGAGACGAGCCAGGAGGCCCTCCCCGTTGCGACGACCTGAGGCCAAGGAGCAGCCAGAGGCCAAGGCACCGGCCCCTCCACCAGAGCCGCGGTGGCTCTTGACGCCGATCTGCCTCCCCGAATCGCACAGGCGACTCACTCGACCACCAGGGGTGAGCCTTGCGCCGGGCGACCCACGGGCAACACGACCCTTGCCACCGGACTCGTGGAAGACAGTGGGCACGCAAACAGAGAAGCGGAGAAAACACAAGAAGAGCAGCAGCTCGAAGGATCGAGAGCCGGCCCTGCCCTCCCCGGAAATTCGCGAATATCCCACTGATCGGGCCCCCGCGACCCCGGGAAAGAAAATAGACATAAACAATAATTCGAGCCACCCCGATATAGTACCTAAGCAAGCAGCCAAGCACCGTCTCTTGCTGTAGATTTTTTGAGAAGTCCGGCGCCCCTGTGCGCCGGCATAAGATAAAGCCAAAGATAATGTTCATTGTACAGTAAGAAGAAGAATATATGTCATTGTAACGTTAACTCAAGCCGACTCTTCGCTTCTTTAACCTGCCCCTGCGTCTCCCGCACAATACTCTAGTAGTTTTTCTATTTATTTATTTATGTTTATATATACAGTAAAATATACATCTTATACAATAATAATTTTATTTAATAGCAAGATTATATTTCTCAAGCAAATATAATTATATTTACCATAATTATAATTGTTATAATAATTATAATTATCATAATAATTATCAGTAATAATTATTCATGATAATAGGTGGTGTCCAATTGTAACACTGTGGAAAGTGTGATGGTATGTCTGGGAGATCATATTCTGTACCAACATGTAAAACAACATTCATTCCAGTTGCGGTGTGCCATGAAAAATGACAATGAAAGAACCACCAGCCTGCAAGATATATATTCTTGGTTCATATTTATTTAAAGATTAGCAGAAAGGGTGGTAATATGGAACCCCACTTCATTTTTTGAGCGATTTCTTGCAAATTATAAACTAAATTTTTTTAAATTCTAGTATGCTTAAGGCCACCGCACAATGAAAAATGTAAGGAACAATGAACAAATATTAAAAACTAGAAATAAGAAATCAGGAATAAAGCCTATGTAGCATTAATACACGGCTTCCGATAGGTTAAAAATCTATTGCTTGTGTTATTCCCTATTTTTGTTGCCTGTATTTTTCATCGTGCATCCAACTTTATTCTTGATTCTTTAGTCCTAATCGCTAATATCTGTTCCTTATATTTTTTATTGTGAGGTCTTTAAGTTTCTTATTCTATTGGCAATCCATTTCAAATTTTTAAATTATAATTCTTCACTTACAAGAAAAGCTATGTAAAGATTATCGAAGTGTGAGCAGTTGAGTCATAAGGCACATGACTGGTAATATGGAGCCTACTATATTTTGAGTGCGGGAAAGTTAAATTTCTTGTTCCAATTAAGTGGTTGTTTTAATCCATATAGTGATTTATTTAGTTTGCATACAAGATCATTGTTACCTTCAATCCCTTCAGGTATTTCCATATAAATATCTTCTTCTATAGTTCCATGCAGGAAAGCTGATTTTACATCCATTTGCTGTGCTTTGAGATTTTTGTGATTTATTACCGCTAGTAACGATCTAATAGTGATTAATCTGGGCAACTGGAGAGTAAGTTTCATCATAGACAAAGGCTTTCCTTTGCATAAAGCCTTTTGCAACAAGACGTGCTTTGTATTCTTTTATCTGACCATAGGATATCTTTTTAATCGAAACACCCATTTGCTGTCAATAATCTTCGCATTCTTTGGTCTCTTCACTAATGTCCAAGTATTGTTCTTCTTTAATGCTTTTATTTCTTCATCTACAGTTGATTTCCAATACTTGTAGTCCGATCTTGTTTTCGTAATTTTCAAACTTTCTGGTACTTCATTTACAAATGATTCAGCACTTAGTGCTAAGTGTGCCATGTCATGGTTTTCATATCGTACTGGTGGTTTTCTTATTCTCGTACCTTTTCTTGTATTCTCTTTTGAGTTTATCATGTTCATCTGAATCTTTGTTTTCTTCTGTTTCTTCCTCAGTTGAGATTTGTATTTCACTTAGTGTTTCAATAAATTCTTCATCATCTGTTTCCTCAGTTTCTTCAATCTGTTCATTATTACTTTCTATCCATGTTGTTTTCATGTTTAACGTTTTATTTTTTATGTCTTTAATATTTTTCTTTTTATCAAATATTACATCTCTCGCAGTGACTAGTTTTTCTGTGTACAGGATTCCACAGTCTATATCCATTATGCGTGTATCCAACCATTATGCATGCTTCACCTTTTGAAGTAAATTTACCTGCTAGTTTCTGTTTTGGAATGTAGTGATATCCAAGACATCCAAAGATTCTTAGATTTTTCAAGTTAGGTTTATTTCCATAGAACATTTCTGCTGGCGTGATATTTCCTTTAAGTGATGACGTCGGACTTCTATTTGTTGAATATGCTGAGCAGAGTATTGCTTCGCCCCACATTTTCTTTGGCAGTTTTGAATCGAACAGCATGGCTCGAGCTTTTTCAACCAGGATTCTATTCATCCTTTCTGCTACGCTGTTCAATTCTGGCGTGTAAGAAATGGTATTTTTAATCTGAATGCCCTTAACTCTGCAAAAATTTTTAAAAACATTTGAAAGATATTTTCTGCCATTGTCACAACATAATGACGATATTTTGGTTTCAAACTTCGCAGTTATTATGGCTTCATAATCCTTAAAACAATCAAAGGTTTCACTTTTATTTTTAATTAGATAGACAACAGTAAAGTGTGTGTAGTCGTCTATGAAAGTTAAAAAATATTTTTTTGCATCGTATGATGTTGGACTTATAGGACCACATACATCACTGTTGATTAATTCTAGTGGCCTTTTACTACTTTGCTCTGATTTCGTCTGAAATGGCAGTTTAGTTATTTTACTTTTAGCGCAAGTTCCACCTCAGTATTATCTACCTTCCCAAGGTTCAGACCGTCAACCATATTATGTCTTGATAGTTTACATAGATTTTGATTTCCTAGATGACCTAGTTTTTTATGCCATATTTGCATATTTTCTGAGCCTTTACATATATTCGCTTCCGACATTTGCAAGATTTCAAATTCGATTTCATACAAACCAGTAGTTCCTTTTTCGCGAGCAATTAAATTTGAAAACCTACCCGAAACATATATAAATGTTATTGAGGGACTTGCGAATATTTAATATTACACTGTTGGTACTTGTGACCTGACCTCTCTTCCTGTATACCGCTGATAACATTGTAATATCAAACGTGTCATTGTTTGTCGAAACGTTCGTTAAGACACATCCACTTCATCGCTCATCATAAATTAATCAATTTGTATCGATTGACGAGCATTGCGACCTGACTTCAGTTTTAAGTCTGTGAGTTGCTTTTAGTTTTTTCTCTATCGTTTGACTCTTGCATTTTTTGTGAGTGGATGGTACTCCGGGTGTCCACAGGTATCGTTTTACACAATGACAAACGACATTACTTCAGTCAAATTTTCTGGCACTTTAACCAGGAAGTTACACGACGATGCTTTGGAACGTCGGAGTGCACATCCGCCCCAATCAATGATGACTTGATGTTCGCAGCGTTAAAATTGTTCTTATCTGTGTAAACTTTTTGTTAATTGCGCTGAGAAGGACCCCAAGGAAGGGTCGAAACGTTCGTTCGTTCGTTTTTCTTACCATGTATTAGGGAATAAAATTTAGCGGTTTAACATCACGCTTGGCTCTTATTGCCTTGTTTAGTTTTTAGCTAATTAAATTTGAATTTTTCATTATAAATACATTATCATCTTTAAAAGTAACCTTCAAACCCGCCTTTACTAACCTACGAACCGATAGTAAATTATGTCTTAAATTCTTAATGTACAGTACATTAGTAATCTCCGCAGTTAAATTATCTTTCAATAAAATTTTTATATTACTTATTTTTGTCGCATACAAGGATTCATTAGTTTTTGCCACACATATCATGATAAAATTTTCTAGTTCGTATAGTTTTGAGAAATACTTTTCACTGTTTACCATATGGCCCGTGGCTCCAGAATCGACATATAACCTCATTGCTGTACTTCTTGCTTCCGACGTGGTTTGCAGTGCTGTGGCAAGGAAAGTGATGTGCTGTTCCTTCTCGGGTTTGTCCAGATCCGTTTGATTCGTCTGTTTCCGCCATTTGCACTCGTATCTTTTATGTCCCGGCTTCCCGCAGTTGTGACATTTAATCCATGTCGTTTCTCGTGTATTTTTGAATGGGCCGTTATTAGTGCGCCAATTTCTTTGGTTAGGTTGCGTCTTATTGTTGTTACGTGCTTGTGTTTTAGGGTTGCTTAAAAAGGCAGCCGATGTATCATTTGAGACAGATTCCTGCTGGTTTTGCTTCTTTCTTGATCCAACAGTTTGCCCTTTACAAATTCCAGTGTAAGTTTTTCAGCTTCCAATGTTTCCAGTGTAGTCACAATTGCATCGTACTCTTTTGGTAGAGTTAACAATAAATGACATACAATATCCATTTCTTCAAGCTTCGCTCCAACTGACTTTAGTTCTCGCACAATTTCTTCAAAATTTAAAAAGTGTTTCTCAAGTGACTTGCCTTCAGTCAACTTTAATGTAAGTAATCTTTTCTGCAGATACAGTTGACTTGCAATCCTTTTGCGTTGAAATACTGTTTCCAGTGCACACCACATTTGATAGGCGCTCGATTCGTCTTTCACGTATTGAAGATGAGAGTTTTCAATGCACTGTATAATTAATTATTTGCATTTTCTATCCCTTTTGGTGAATGCATCTCCATCTTGATCTGTACGCTCTCTTTCTACGCATTCTTTTACTTCATGCTGGTCGAAAATAACTTCCATCCGGAATTTCCAGTGATCGTAATCTTTCCCATCAAACTGTGTTATTCCGTATTTTTCGACCGTGTTACTTGACGCCATCTTAAGCACACGTATTGATGTATGCCGTTCTTCACAACCTTACTTGAGTGTCCGCTTTCAGTATATAACGCAAGATAACGAGATCTCTGGGCCCATAACCTGTTGAGGCCGTGGTGAAATTGAACTGAATACCTTAGTAGACTTTGAAGAACGTAGTTTTATTATAACAGTATAACGTGGCGTAATGAATATCTTTGCGTACAGAAAGAAAATAAACGTGACAAAGCTAAATCAGAAAAGAAAAAAGAAATAAAGTTGACAACCTCTTACAAATAAAAGAAACTATAACCAATCAGTGTTGCCAACGCAAATTAGTACATAAGATTTGATTGTTCCTAACAGTTTGAAAATCGATAAAACAGAAATAGGTTAATTAATCTACTGCCATTAAAAAATTAATAAACCTAGAGCTTTAACATCTGGAGAGTAACTTAATGAACAAGTTCTAGCTGTTAGCTTTAAGTAACAAGTAAAGTACAGCTAACAGTGTTCTTAAAATATTGAGGGGTGCTATATTATCAGCAGGATTCCATATTACCATTTTCTGCTCTGTATATATTAGATATTAATATATTAGACATTAATACATTAGATATTAATAAAAGATAGTTCCAATTTAAAATTACTTTCATGACGACGAAGTTGTCGGTCTGTATGTTATCGCTGTACGAAAGAACAATCTACGAGTATCTATTATACGGCGGGTACAATGTCTGCGCCGAGTTAGCATAGAGTTTATTTTTTTGTCAGGCAAAATATCGTCTTTGTCAAAATTTCTTAAATTATTCAAGACATTATTATTTTGACATTATTTATTTAAATTTTATATTAAATAAAATAATTTATTTGAATACATTCTTTACTGATGGAAATTAATTTTATAACTAATAAAAACAAAAATTAATTCGTACAGGATCAGTCTTGCAAAAGGTAACGAAAGTAATTATTTGTCACAAAAGGCTTAATACAGTAGTAGCAGAATGTATATTTACGTTTTGTCTACGCACAATTTATTTGTAAAAATTATAATTTGGTATGTTTGATTAATAATGATAAATATTTGTGTATAAATGTGATAAAATTATTAACCTGGGTTATCTGCTTTAAACCGTATGATGACAAAACCAGTATTTGGCACGATCATAGTATCTTTAGGAGCGCAATTTTGATAATAACCACTTTGCAACCGATTCTTGTGAGCAATTATTTCTTTGGCTACATCCTCATCTGTTATATCGTCTTTATTACGTGCATTGATAAATTGACCAGCATACATTACGCAGAAACTATAACCATGCAGATGAAAAGGGTGATTCATGTCTGTAAGAGGATCTGTAAAATTATAACATTTTATTTTTTAATTAATAACAATTTGTTATGTATACGTTGTAATGTGTTAAATTCTTCACTTATGTTAGTCAATTCTCTCGAATTATGCACTAAAATTATGTACGCATACAGATACAATATAAAATACTAAGAATTACTACTTTGAATATCTCTAGAGAAACGCACTAAATTTTAATTAATTAAAATTGATTTGGTTACAAAGAAACAACATTTAAAAAATATGAAGTGCTAATTTTCTGTCTTCAAGTTTTAGAAAGTGATTTACAAAATCATGCACTTATATGCCAAAAAAACTGACAAGGCAACATCGTGAAAATTCTGATTTTTATAAAACTTTACACATATGTGAGAGAAAGAGTAAATAGATGACTTTAGAAATTTTTAGTTTTAGCTTAGAGATTTTAGCGGCTGGAGAACAGTTCTAAGGAGAAGTGAAACTACCCCTCATATAGAATGTCTTTTTTGCTTTTTTTGATATATCTCGAAAAGCATTCGAGATATCAAAAAATGTTTATACAAGTTTCACGGTAATAACACCTTTATTTAACCATATTAATATTAAAAAAAAATTTTTTTTTTTGAAAAAAATATGTGCACACACAAACACAGAGAAAAATGTTTTTTTATGTTTCTTTAAATTTGATTCTTAATTGGTTTTTAACTGTTGGCGTTTCCGGTTGCGTCGGTGCGCCAATTAGCGTAAGCGCCGGGTTTGACCCCGACAGGGATCAGGCATGCGGAGGAGCAAGAAAGGACATTGATTGTACCAGGAGAACTGATCACAGATTTATTAAAAGTCTTAACTTAAACACGCTTTGCATGAGACGGGCGCGGTAGTCAAGTCACGGTGTAGTCACTCGTATAGTGAACATACACGTGGTGTGCACGTGTTGCCGGTAGGCTCGCGAGAGCGAATCACGTGACACTTGAATGTCTGCCGGTAGCGAACGAACTGCTACCGCGATCTATGAGCGTACTCGAATTGCTGGAGCAGCGTATATGCGTGTGCATAAGATGCACCAGTAACGCGCACTGATGATTAGCCGCACTAATGACGCGGTAATGAGGCGGCGCACTGACGGCGCGGTAAAGCGTAAGCGCACTGATGGCGCGACAATGAGCGGGCGCACGGAGGCGCGACTATGAGTAGCGTATGCACGACGGGTTGTAAGGCCGCGTGAAACGGAGACGTCTTGTATGCACTGACTGTGCGATACTATCGGGCGCACTAAACGCGCGTAATTAACGTGTGCACAACGGCGAATATGTAGCCGCGTGTAACGTCGACGTCTGATCGTGTGATACTGATGAGACCAGAACTCTCGCTTTCCCGTTTCGGGAATCTTCGGGCACACAACACTCGCGTCAGCCAATCGCTGTTCGTTAGGATCACGCGATTCAGGCGTAACGGGATCGATATTGTGTCGCGAGAGAGCCCTCACGGTCTGAGAGTGACGGGGGTGCGGCGCGAAGTCATCTTGCTCCAAGAGCGGCTAAGAGATAGCGCTACGTGTGCTATATTGATCCGCGATCGCGACGGATTAATTACGGAACATTAACTTTTATTCGAATCAGTAAATAAAATTTTTCCTTTGTGTTTGGGTTGCGCCTTTAGGCGTTCTGATTATTAAGGTTATTAGAGACACGGTAGTGTCTCGCGCCAAGTACGCGCGGAGCGAGACGCACCGTAACTCATTTACGCGAACGCATGAGTTGCGAATACTCGAGATTTTGAGATCTCAATAACCAGTGAACGGATCAAGTTCTAAGTAGACTTGATCGATAGCTTGGGGTCGATTTATATAATAAAAGTGTTTATTTTTCCCTCACGTGCCCTATGAGCACAGATATTACGATGCAAATTCTGAAATGTTAAATTTTACAATTAAGAAACGTTTACGTTCTCCGTTTGCTATTTTCGCCACGGTGCTAGTAGCGTATCCTTTTCACTTTTTCGACACTAGCGGTGCTAGTATTATCGCCAGTTTCAAGCGTGGTCTCGACGATTATCACGACAAGCTGTCACGAGTCGACGTGAGGTTAACGGTAGTGTCTCGCAAGTACACGTAAAGATATATCGTACTCGTGCAACATTCAAAACTGTTATGAAATGCAAGAGATTTTAAGAAGTTTAAAAAATGTAAGTACAACAATAAGTACATTAACAACAATAATTTTAAACATCTTATATATTACACAAGACCACAAAAATTTTTTTTGGAAAATAAACTGGGATCAGAATAAGTTTCTTATAAATTTTGGGTCACTGAATCCAAATTCGTAAATCGTTCTGCTCCGTCACGTCTATGTTTTTAGATAATAATCGAGAAAAATAGCGAAAAATCTGTAAAAATTGAAATAAACATTTGAAGAAAGAGCAAAAGTATAACATCAAAGAAAGAGAAAAAGTATAACATCAAAATACGGTCGCAGAACTGATTTAAATATATTCTGGTAAGTTAAATAACGTGCAAAAAAAGGAGGATGTTAAAAAAGGACCGATTTTCGCCCAAAAAGGTGTAAGTAAAAAAAATAGTGTTTTTTGTATATTTTGATCTCCTGAATACGATAAAGCTAATAAAAAGTTCGTGTTGCTTGGGGAACACCTTGAAAATTGGTGGTGTATTTACAGAAATTCGGATGATATGTGCTATATCATAAAATGTACTGGTGAAAAATTTGTTGGGGAGAAAGAAAAAAGAGAAAAAAAGAGTTTTGTGTGTGTGCGTGTGTGCGTGTGTGCGTGTGTGCGTGTGTGCGTGTGCGCGTGTGCGCGTGTGCGCGTGTGCGCGTGTGCGCGTGTGCGCGTGCGTGCGTGCGTGCGTGTGTGTGTGTGTGTGTGTGTGTGTGTGTGTGTGTGTGTGTGTGTGTGTGTGTGTGTGTGCGCGCGCGCGGGTGCGTGTGCGTGTGCGTATGCTCACCCGCACCCGCACACGCACCCGCACCCGCAACCGCACCCGCACCCGCACCCGCGCCCGCGCCCGCGCCCGCGCCCGCGCCCGCGCCCGCGCCCGCGCCCGCGCCCGCACCCGCGCCCGCACCCGCGCCCGCGCCCGCACCCGCGCCCGCACCCGCACCCGCGCCCGCACCCGCACCCGCACCCGCACCCGCACCCGCACCCGCACCCGCACACCCACACGCGAACACACGCACGCGCGCGTGCACACACGCACACGCACACACACACGCATACACACGCACACACACGCTGGAGATTTGCTGCGTATAATGATCGACGGATCAGTACTGTCATTCGATTTGACAAATCTCGCAATTTGTGATGACACTAGCAATTTTTGTTTTTTGCCTTTCTTCGACATTTTGAAAAATAAATTAGTACGTTTGGGGTTTTTGCCTTTTCGCTTATTCCACTTTTCTGTTAGTTCTTTGAACTTGGTTGCAGTGCTCTTTTGTTTCTTTTTTCGGACTTGGCGACTTGTTTTCGTGGTGTACGATCTTTCCAACACTCGCCCATTCAATATAGATGCCATTTTCTTAATCAGTCTAGGCACCGGATATCGTTTACCTTTCAGCCAAAGACGTTTTACAACTCTATACCAACTTTCGACCGATGTGTTAGAGTCACGCTTCAAACCAAACTCTGTCAAATGAGTCGCCGAAAAAAATGGATAATAAGGCAGTATATAGTGCAGCAAGTAATCAATGAACTTCGGACAATAGTACTCGTTTGATTCTGTGCTCGTTTCTATATTTTTGGCCTTAATAGATTAATATATGTCGTTGAAACATTTAAAACATGGCGATTTTTTAGTTGCTGCATGGTCAGTGTCATGGTTGGATGGCGAGAATTGAACTCTCTGTTTTGATCGGTATTTCGTCAAAATCTTCGGTCTTGAGAATGAAATCGACGCTATCTACCAAGCCTGCTGGCGCTGTTTCGAAATCAAAAATTTTGACCGTGTGAGTAAATATTTCATCAGCCGCGTTAAAATTATTACTGTAAATCAGTTTCGTTATTGCCATCCCCACAAAACGATACTGCAATTCTGTTTAAAAGATTTTTTAACCTTTCCTCTTAATGGTGTGAATCATATAGGAAGAACAGATATGCAGAATTGTCAGTGAGGTCATGGTATGTGTCCTATTATCATATCTTGATACGAACGATTTAGATACTTGAGCAATAAAATGCTGTTCAACTCTTCCATAACCGCTTGCATCAATGCTAAACTGAAATCGGTTTCAACTTTATCAATCGCCGGCGATCGAGTGCTCAGCTTTTTCAAAGCTATGGCGACCAGCTTCAGAAAGTGACTTATGTACAATGTGTTGTGCATGCTGGATATGAACTCTGGAAATTGACCACAATCATTGTTACCGGGCAAAATTAGTGAATAATAAGAAAACTCGTTTACTGACATCGGGAGGAGGCAAAACTGTACTGCTCGTGGCATCTAAATGACAACATGCCATACCTTTCTCAACAGACAGTAATACATACATTCAGCTGTTTTTCCGTAAACAACACAATATAAAAAGGTTCCAATGACCACTGCTGTATAAAACCATGAATATGTTTGCCCTTCCAATTTTCTTTTGTCTCTTGTATTAATTTACGCTGTAACGACCTGCCTTTGATTCGAACGCGGATTAGTTCGCCGAATCAGGAGTTCGATAAGAGGCCCAGAGACAATAAGCAGAGGTGTAATTGACACTACAACGTTTATTCAATATTCTATTTACAAGTGCACACGGCGCGGTATATCTACAAGTGCACACGGCGCGGTATTACATTAACTGGCGGATGCAGTAACGGATTAACGCGGTATTACAATAAATGACGGACGCGGTATCGTGTTAACGCGTTATCGGCAGGAGCTAGGAGCCCGGGGCGTCGGTGACGCTGAAAGAGCTCGTCACGAGGCTGAGCGTGCTCGACCCCGCTTGGCCGTTGCCGGCGGGAGTTCGTTGGCAAGAAGTCGGGGACACCCGAGAGTTCTCAGTCGAGGCACAGAGCACTGGACCCTGTTGGTGTGTCGCGTTAGGACTTGGACGGCTTCGTCGAGAGTAGCGGAACGCTTATGTGAAGGCAAAGTGAATTCTTCTTGCCGGAGCGCCGGCTTATATATCCCGGCGTGACGGGTTGGGTAGGAGGAAGGTCGATCCTCAGGCGAGCCGTGCGAGGGTACGCTTACGCGCGCTCGTCTTCGGCGCGGATCGACTCCCGTCGGCGTTCGTCAGAGCCGCGCGGGAAGGCACCGGTGCCGCGCTTTCGGTCGCGCACACGGTGCTTTGTGAGGCGTTTAAAAAATGTGGGCGCACCGCGCACTGTCCTTGCCCGACGGAGGATCGATCGGGCGGCATCCGGCGGGTGGTGACCGGGGAACGATGCTTTTAAAGGGGCGCATCGTTACAACGCATATAAATATAATAATTAGAATCCAGATCATCTTTCGAGTTATTATCACTTGAAATCTTTTGCAGTATCGTCAGGCTGCATACGTCATTCAGATTTCCAGCTCCTAGTAAAGTTGTATTTGCAGCTGTCATCATTTCCTGTTTAACCGTACGGGGGGCTTCTACTTGCAATGTCTCTGATAAGGCCACGCTTTTCGCCAGTAACAAATCGTCGATGTGTTTCACCTTTTACGTGGTGTATAATTCCCATCGGGACTATTCGAACGCGTATGTCACGGAATAGGAGAAATATGGGCTCTGTTGTCGAGAATTTGAAGCTTGTGCATGTCGAAAAAGTACAAAAGGCGTACGCTTGAAACGATATTTTTGATTTCGGGGTATTGCATTTGTGCCAACGGAAAGACAAATTACAAATCAGCGAGGATTTGACAATGTCGTACAAAGCATCAGCCCATCCTCGACGTAATTTTAAGTCCTTTGACCAAAACTTTTGCCAAAATGTCAACGGTACTGTTACCCATATCTCTCTTAAAATCGAATTTCCAGGAACACTCAATCCCGAATTCGGTAAGGGTGAAAAACAATCTCCCGTTCTTGAATAATTTTGTCACAAGCGTTATGAAATACATCTGTATTAATTGTTTAAAACCGATGAATTGGAGCACGATGTCAAACGCAAGTTTGAAGACTCACAGTCATCCACCACATTTGTGGTAATTTCGGTAAAAAAGCAAGAAAATATTGCTAAATTTTCCTTTTGTACGCTTGATTCTATATCTCGTGGAATGAATAATGGATCTGAAATCGTGGAATCGTTTATCGGCGATGGAGATTTTGTAAGTGAACTTTGAAGGTCATGTGTGCCCTCCGTCCGTGAGGAAAGTCGACAAGAATCGATGTATCAGAACTTGACGCAACATCAAAATTCCAAGTTTCGTGGTGATTTGTGGAAATAATATTTTTACCACAGCTTTAATCATTTGTGACTACTTTCAGAAGTGTTTTCGATAAGCTGTAAATATTGTCAAAATGTCGTAAAAAAGTATTATATGTTTTAGGAACATACGACTTGATTGTTCTTGAATCTGTACGGAAATATACAATTGCAAATCTGTTCCAAAATGCAATTTGATTTCTTCCAGGATGCAGTTTTAAAAAAATCGAATAAATGCTCGTTGGCGACATAGCGTGAAAAATAAAACGGATACAATATGACTATTGCGTCTGCGATCATAGCAGGCGTGACGAGTAATTTTTGTTTCGTACCCATCGCTGGCGAGGATCGTATTGACCGTCTAAATAAAAAAAAAACCAAAGAAATTAATATATACCTCTCAAAGCGTGAAAAAATTATACGAGACACGCTGACAATGACTATCGACAGTAAGAATATTCAAAGATCAGGGGTGTCGTGTGCCACCGGAGGAGCTGGCTAAGGCTATAGCTGAAAAAGGCAAGTGTTAGCCGGCACAGGTCCAAGTAGGACCATTCAGGAGGAGGCCCTACGGTCTACGGACTGCATGGATGAAGTGCCCCATAGCGGCAGCAAACACTGTCGTGAATGGAGGCAGCCGACTACAAGTCGGTTGGTTCTCCGTCCGAGTGCAAGCACTGGAGGTTCGCCCCCTTCAGTGGATGAAGTGCCTCTTAAAAGGGCAGCCTCGAATGAGGGAGCGGAGGGGGACGACAAGAACGATCGTTCCAAAGTACAGAAGAAGAGGCGGACTCGGGACGTGGCACCGCAACCACTCCCACTCCCTGCGATCATGCTTGCAAGCGAGTAAGCAAATGAGCCGGAGCCGCTGACGGCGGTAGCGTTGCCCGAGAGCGGGCAAAACGATGAGGAGGAGGCCTCAAATACTAGAGATCAGTAATGCCTCACAAAATCTTCCAGGCCAATATTAATCACTGCTGCGCTGCGCAGGACCTGTTCGTACAGGCGATGGCGGAGCGCGGCAGTGGGAGCGTGGAGCCTGGGAGTAGTGGTGGAGCCGTGCCGAGTTCAGCCGGACCACCCTTGCTGGGCGGTGGACCGGAACGGCTCCGTCGCGTTAACACGAACGATGACGGGGGACCCCGTCGCCTGCACTCGGCTCGAGGCAGGCGACGGGTACGTCGCCGTCAAATGGGGCCACGTGACGGTTGTAGGGGTTTATCTATCCCCCAACCAGAGCGTGGCCCAATACGAGGCTCTCGATGCCCTTGAAGGCTGCGTAAAGAGAATTCTTCTCGAACCGGCTGTGGTGGCCGGGGATTTCGACGCCAAGTCGGCGTTGTGGGGGTCCCCGGTCACTAACGCCAGGAGAAGAATCCTCGAGAGATAGGCGGCGGGCCTCAGGCTCTGCGTCATGAACGTAGGGTTCGCCCAGACCTGCGTGCGGCAACGGGGGGGCTCAATCGTGGACATCACGTGGGCAAGCTCCCCGGCTGCGCGCTGCATTTTGGGGTAAAGGGTGGTCGGGGAGACGAAGGCGATGTCTGATCATTTGTACATTGAGATGTCTCTCTCGGCCACCCCACCGAGGTCTTGGCCCGCCGCCGGGAGCTCGAACATAGGTTCCCAAGGTGGGCTCTGCGGGGAATGGATCGCGACCGCTTCAGGGCCGCAATCCAGACCTGCCCATGGAGGGATGATCTGTGGCTGCAAAACGCCGAGGATGTGGACGAGGCCAAATGGATCGAGGACTTGATGACGACTGCGTGCGACGTAGGTATGCCCCGATCCAAGCCTTGTCCATGGCGTGCAGCATTGGTCCGAAGAGATCGCCGAACTATGGCGCTCCTTGGTTCGCGCCAGACAAGCCTGGCTGCCCGGAAAAGCCGGGTGCAGCGCAGGCTCAAGGAGGCCGGAGAGGCGTACCAAGCTGTCCGGTACGACCTCTCCAAAGCGATCAAGATAGCCAAGGACAAAGCCTGGGAAGAGCTGTTGCAGGTTCTAGACAAGAATCCGTGGGGGCGCCCGTACCGACTGGTACTGAACAAGCTCAGAACCTGGGCGCCCCCAACGACGGAGTCCATGGACCCCGAATTCCTCAAGAGGGTGGTGGACACCCTTTTTCCCGGTGACCCCAAGGAGAGGGCGAGGGTGTCCGAAAATCCTGCCTCACCAGAAGTGGGGTGGGAAGAGGAATTCGAGGTCCAAATGGAAGAGATGGTGCGGGCTGCCAAAAAGCTAAAAGCGGGAAAGGTACCAGGGCTTGACGGCATCCCCGGAGGGGCATGATCTTTGGCCACGGGGAAACTGGCCGAGAAGCTGCGCAAACTGTACACGCGCTGCTTAAAAAAAGGCCGATTCCCCCAAGCATGGAAGATCGCTAAATTGGTTCTCCTCCCAAAAGTAGGAAAACCGCCGACTCACCCTCGGCGTATAGACCAATTTGCTTGTTGGACAAGGCCGGCAAACTCTTCGAGCGAATTATCGCCGAACGCCTGTTCGACACCTGTCCCAGATTGGACTTATTGCCGGACCAATACGGCTTCCGAGCGGGCCGCTCAACCGTCGATGTGATCGAGCGCATCAAGGCCCTCGCTGCGAGGGAAGGCAGGGTGTTACTCGGCGTCTCATTTGACGTCGCGAATGCTTTTAACATCCTGCCATAGTGGGTCATACGGGATGCGCTGAGGTACCATCGTGTACCCCCGTACTTAGTGGCCATTCTGTATGACTACCTGAGGGACAGGAAATTGGTCTATACAGACCGGGAGGGTGTCATTAAGGTGAAATAAGTCGTGCGGGGGGTCCCACAGGGGTCCGCTCCTGTGGGACCTTGGCTTTGATGCCGTCCTACGTGTTGCGCTCCCCCCAGGATGCTGGGTGTCGGGCTTCGCCGACGACACCTTCCTGGGTGTGGAGGGCGACACGTGGGAGGAGACTCGTAGAATAGCGAATGTCGCGGTGGCACAAATGGTAGCCGCAATGCGGCGGATTGGCCTCCGGGTGGCTCCCCAAAAGACGTAAGCGGCGTTTTTTTACGACCGCTCGCAGGGGAAGACGCCCGGAGCGCACATACTGATGGAGAACGTACATATCTCCATGGGGGCCCAGCTCAAACTGCTAGGTTTCTGGTTGGATGGGACCTGGAGTTTTGACGAGCACTTCGCTCGCCTAATTCCCGGGGTTTTGAGTGTGGTTAATAGCCTGGCGAGGCTTATGCCAAACCTGGGAGGGGCGAGCGGTCGTGCTCGCCGGTTGTACGCCGTGACGGTGCACGCCGTGGCTCTACGGGGCCCCGATATGGGTCCCCGCGGTGGAGGGCTCAGCTCGATTAAAGGCGCAACTGCGCCGAACGCAAAGAGTAATAGCCTTAAGAGTGTCACGGTCGTATCGTACCGTCTCACATGCGGCCGCGGTGACGTTGTCCGGGCTTCCTCCCATGGAGCTCGTGGCTCGACAGCGCGCTGAAGTGCACGGCTCGAAAGCTGCGAGCCGTGGAGGGCCCAATCGATGTAGACAATGCTCGCCGCATGATTAAGCTCCAAAAGAAGGCGGTCCTTCTGACGAAGTGGCGAGAGTATCTCGCCAACCCTCTCGCCGGCAGAAGGACCGTGGAAGCTATCCGACCCTGTTTGGCCGAATGGCTGGACAGTCGGGGATACGTCAAAGTGACGTTCCACGCGACGCAGGTGCTCACCGGATACGGTTGTTTCGGTGGGTACCTGTGTCGCATTGGAAGAGAGGCCACCACGTAGTGCCACCATTGCGACGAGGCCAGGAACACGGCGCAGCACACGCTGGAGTATTGTCCAGCGTGGGCAAGGCAGCGCCGTGTCTTTAGGGAGGCCGTAGGGTCGTACGATCTTTCTCTCCCAGCGGTTGTGGCGACCATCGTCGGGAGTGAGAAGAAGTGGCGGACATTCTTGACCTTTTGCGGTCAAGTAATGTCCGCCAAAGAGGATGCAGAAAGGATTCGTCGCGGAGAGCGTCCTCCTGCGGTGGCGGATTCTGTCCCATCGTGACTGCTGTAGGCCTATGAAAGGCCTGTTCTTCCCTTAGGGGGAAGCGCCGCGGTGAGACGAGTATGCTACATGCCTTTTTCTACAGGCCCGCTCTCCGCCGTCCTATCAGACGGCTGAAGCACTATCGAAAAGTGGTGAGAAAGGAATAGACCTCCATGTCACTCTCCTTCGTCCTCCATGTCCTCTCTTTCGACGAAGGAGAATGACATGGAGGAAGGGAGATCGGCGTTCCGGCGGGGACTCCGGAGTGTCGATCCAGCCTCCCAAAACAACGGAGGGGTGACGGGGTGGATGGCGTCCACACCCCGCCACGGCAGATTAATAGGCCCCGACAGGGCCACCGAGCAGAGATACCAATAGTGCTGTTTTGCCCGCTGCCTGCGCGCCTGGTGGGGGACACGCACACAGCTGACGAAGCCGTGTACGTGTGTGCTGGGCGCTCGGCGGCGGCTCGGCCAGCTTCGGGTGGGTAGAAGATTGCAGACATACACTTGGATGTCTCTTCGTTCTTCCGCGAGTCGTAGCATAGCTATAGCCGGTTCATCGAAAGTCGTATGCGTTACGCGTCGGTTGACTTGGCTCGTCTATTATGTCTCGCGTATCCCTTCTGATGTTGATTTATGAATAAAATATATATTATGACATTGCAAATGACAATAAAATATCCCTTCCTACACTAGGCGCGATACACTATCGTGTGTCTCTTAATTATTTAAAAGTAATGAAAAAACTGAAATAAAATAAATTTTACTAACAAAAAATATTGATAAAATTTATTAATTACATAAATGATGTCTAATAAAATTATATTATCTTTATTCTGAAAATAACCTATATAAATTAAGTAAAAAAATAAAAAACAGAAAAAGCGTAAATAATAGAAATCCACTCTTAGCTAATATGTACGCTTTCTTCTAAAAAAATCTTGTTATTAATTTAGAAAGATGACTTCCGTTTGCAATTTTTACATTTTTTTAAATAAAAATATATTACTGTACAGCACACTGCGTAATTTATATTTTCTCTTTATCATATACAATTATATATTTTTTAACCATTTATTTGAATAAATATCTGTACATATTGTTGGAATACATTTGCTGACTTAAGGACGTTTCCGGTTCTTATACTAGAGAAAATCGATTTTCTTAGGATTTTCTTGAAACTGTGAATATACGTTAATTTAGGAGTGCTTTGTGCGTGATATAAATTTCAGTACCTCTTGCGGTATAAAAAATCAAGATACTAAGCTTCAAAGTTTAAAAAAAAAAAAAAAATTAAATTTATTTTTTTCAGTTTTGGCATTTTTTCCTTATAAAACTCGACGAGAACAGCAACTTTGGTCCTCTTGGCCAACCTCGTATCTCAGAGCTCGGCAAGAAATGCACATTTCGGCCGATTTTTAGTTGACTCCGCCTTCCGCTCTCCTCTTACCGCGACGTCCCGCGCGCAGCCTACGAACTTCGCGAGGCTCATGACCGTGCCGTTTCGCGACCGCATCACCCTACCGGCACCCCGCGAGTGTTTTGTTAAAAGGTTACATGGGTCTTGAAACTTCAAAAAATTTATTTTTTTGATAATTTTTTATATAAAAGTACAAAGTGTCAAGAATATTTTCCTTAATTTTCCATTAATAGTTTTCCGCATCACCCATGGGGTACTATTATTGACGCGTTTTTTTTTAAGTGGTATCCCCTGTAGGCCTAATCCACTGAAGACAAACAACCCTTTCATAAATTTAATTAATTGGAACTTTAATTAATGAAGAAGCAGAATTATATGTGTGTATATATATATATATATATATATATATATATATATATATATCTTGAGTGAAATAAAAAATACTCACATTCAGAATAACTATTTTCGGGATTTTTTATAAGCGACAGCAGGAACGTCGATCTGCATATTGCACGTAGCAAGACGCATAAGACGCGGTAAAGAATTGTCGCTTAAACAAGAACGTTTTTCATTTTTGATAAATTTCATTTTTGAGAAAGAAGTCTCACACAAATATGTAAATCCGAACATGGAATAAATTCGGAGTCCAAAATCTCGAAGCTTGGGGTAAGATGATTTCGATAAAATTTTATAAAAATCTGCACCGGTTTTTTTAACCGTTTTAAAAGAAATATCATTTTGCAGATCACATAATTCATCCTGTAAATTAAGATGCTGTTCTTCGATTGGCGCTGTAAGAGGATTCTCAAAAAGAATTAATTCTGTTCGAAGTTTTTCGAAGCAGGTGAAACGCGTATCGAATTCTTCTATAACAGAATCTACGAAATGGATGTTTTCCTTGAAATTACAGCTACTGCCATGTTCTTCGAGAAGAATCTGGCAAGAAGAAAAGAAATGGAAAATGTTATTATTTAAATGAGATTTGAATAACTGTAATTTCCTTCGGAAAGAATCAACATGACTAACTAATTGGGAAATATTTTGATTTGGTTTTTGCAGCTTTAAATTGAGAAGCCTAAGTTGATTAGTCATGTCAGTAATAAAGGCAAGTTCGGAAAGAAATGTTATATCTTCTAAAACAGATATATATTCCTGAAATTTTGGATTATTTATTTCTTGCAAGAAAAGGAGGATCTCTTTTCTTATTGCAAAAAATATTTCCAAACATTTTGCAGCACTAAGCCAACGTACTGAACAATAAAGTGGGACATCTGTGTGGACAGCATTATGTTCTTGGAGAAATAATTGAAATTTTCGATGACTGAGGAACTTGTGTCCACCTTTAATTACATTAATGATTTTAGTAACAGTCTCCATAGCTGTTGACAATTTGATAACTTTGCCGCTATAGAATTACTGAAATCAGTAATTCTCGAAGTAATAGTTTTTGCACTGAGGGGAATACGCATTGCTTCGTCAAGCGTCAAGGAATTACCGAAAGCTTTCACTGCTTCGATGATACAGTTTTTCACGAAAGTACCTTCGGTAAATGGCTTCGAATTTTGT
This sequence comes from Temnothorax unifasciatus, assembly GCA_030770225.1. Taxonomy (NCBI): domain Eukaryota; kingdom Metazoa; phylum Arthropoda; class Insecta; order Hymenoptera; family Formicidae; genus Temnothorax; species Temnothorax unifasciatus. The sequence goes on along the minus strand of JASTWK010000491.1, from coordinate 51,116 downwards.
GCTATAAGCAAAGAAATAGCATAAGAGGCTAGTAGGGATTTTTGAGAGGAAGATTTACAATTAGAAGAAGATATTGTACCTTCTTGAAAAAATAACCATTCTTGATAAACTAATTTCAATCCTTCAATAATACTTAACTTTTCTGAATGTGAGTAATTCGAGTAATCGACCGAATGACTATTTATGAAATGCCTCTCTACTGTAAATTTTTTTACTGCCGAAGGTTCAAAACCGCAAAGTAAACAAACCGTACGATTGGAAATGTAACTGAAGAAATAATTAACTTCCCAGGACTGATCAAATTCTTGAACATACCTTTTGTGATCCATCCTTAAGATAGATTTGTTAAAAGAAGAACAAAACCTTTTTTTTTCCTCCGCAAACGACAGCAACTTCTATCAGCCGATGTGTCCACTACGACCGAGAGAGTTTAAATGACTCTCAGGAAGAAAAATTTTTTAAACAATTGATGACGGCGACTGTTACGTGGGCGCGAGTCACGCCACGTAACAGTCGCCGTCATCAAATGTTTAAAAAATTTTTCTTCCTGAGAGTCATTTAAACTCTCTCGGTCGTAGTGGACACATCGGCTGATAGAAGTTGCTGTCGTTTGCGGAGGAAAAAAACGGTTTTGTTCTTCTTTTAACAAATCTATCTTAAGGATGGATCACAAAAGGTATGTTCAAGAATTTGATCAGTCCTGGGAAGTTAATTATTTCTTCAGTTACATTTCCAATCGTACGGTTTGTTTACTTTGCGGTTTTGAACCTTCGGCAGTAAAAAAATTTACAGTAGAGAGGCATTTCATAAATAGTCATTCGGTCGATTACTCGAATTACTCACATTCAGAAAAGTTAAGTATTATTGAAGGATTGAAATTAGTTTATCAAGAATGGTTATTTTTTCAAGAAGGTACAATATCTTCTTCTAATTGTAAATCTTCCTCTCAAAAATCCCTACTAGTCTCTTATGCTATTTCTTTGCTTATAGCACAAAATTCGAAGCCATTTACCGAAGGTACTTTCGTGAAAAACTGTATCATCGAAGCAGTGAAAGCTTTCGGTAATTCCTTGACGCTTGACGAAGCAATGCGTATTCCCCTCAGTGCAAAAACTATTACTTCAAGAATTACTGATTTCAGTAATTCTATAGAAGAAAAATTAAAAAATCTTTTAAAGTCCTGTACGTATTTTTCTTTGTGTTTGGATGAGAGCACCGATATCCGACATACGAGTCAGTTGAGTATTTTTATTCGAATCGTGCAAGACGATTTCTCATGTGTCGAGGAGCTCTTAGATTTTGTCTCGTTACATGATACAACAACCGGGCTTGATATTTTTTTAGCAGTCGAAGACTCGCTTAAAAAGTTTGACGTAGACTTCAATAAATGTTCTTCGGTTACGACTGACGGCGCAAAAGCTATGGTAGGTTCAAAAATAGGATTCGCCGGCCAATTAAAGCAGCGAAATTTTAATATCCCTATTATACATTGTATAATTCATCAGGAAGCACTAAGCGGCAAAGTTATCAAATTATCAACAGCTATGGAGACTGTTACTAAAATCATTAATGTAATTAAAGGTGGACACAAGTTCCTCAGTCATCGAAAATTTCAATTATTTCTCCAAGAACATAATGCTGTCCACACAGATGTCCCACTTTATTGTTCAGTACGTTGGCTTAGTGCTGCAAAATGTTTGGAAATATTTTTTGCAATAAGAAAAGAGATCCTCCTTTTCTTGCAAGAAATAAATAATCCAAAATTTCAGGAATATATATCTGTTTTAGAAGATATAACATTTCTTTCCGAACTTGCCTTTATTACTGACATGACTAATCAACTTAGGCTTCTCAATTTAAAGCTGCAAAAACCAAATCAAAATATTTCCCAATTAGTTAGTCATGTTGATTCTTTCCGAAGGAAATTACAGTTATTCAAATCTCATTTAAATAATAACATTTTCCATTTCTTTCCTTCTTGCCAGATTCTTCTCGAAGAACATGGCAGTAGCTGTAATTTCAAGGAAAACATCCATTTCGTAGATTCTGTTATAGAAGAATTCGATACGCGTTTCACCTGCTTCGAAAAACTTCGAACAGAATTAATTCTTTTTGAGAATCCTCTTACAGCGCCAATCGAAGAACAGCATCTTAATTTACAGGATGAATTATGTGATCTGCAAAATGATATTTCTTTTAAAACGGTTAAAAAAACCGGTGCAGATTTTTATAAAATTTTATCGAAATCATCCTACCCCAAGCTTCGAGATTTTGGACTCCGAATTTATTCCATGTTCGGATCTACATATTTGTGTGAGACTTCTTTCTCAAAAATGAAATTTATCAAAAATGAAAAACGTTCTTGTTTAAGCGACAATTCTTTACCGCGTCTTATGCGTCTTGCTACGTGCAATATGCAGATCGACGTTCCTGCTGTCGCTTATAAAAAATCCCGAAAATAGTTATTCTGAATGTGAGTATTTTTTATTTCACTCAAGATATATATATATATATATATATATATATATATATATATATATATACACACATATAATTCTGTTTCTTCATTAATTAAAGTTCCAATTAATTAAATTTATGAAAGGGTTGTTTGTCTTCAGTGGATTAGGCCTACAGGGGATACCACTTAAAAAAAAACGCGTCAATAATAGTACCCCATGGGTGATGCGGAAAACTATTAATGGAAAATTAAGGAAAATATTCTTGACACTTTATACTTTTATATAAAAAATTATCAAAAAAATAAATTTTTTGAAGTTTCAAGACCCATGTAACCTTTTAACAAAACACTCGCGGGGTGCCGGTACGGTGATGCGGTCGCGAAACGGCACGGTCATGAGCCTCGCGAAGCTCGTAGGCTGCGCGCGGGACGTCGCGGTAAGAGGAGAGCGGGAGGCGGAGTCAACTGAAAATCGGCCGAAATGTGCATTTCTTGCCGAGCTCTGTCGTATCTCTTACCGTTTGGCCTGGAAAACCTTTTCATTAGAAAAAGTTGAAACTTTGAAGCTCGGTATCTTGATTTTTTATACCGCAAGAGGTAATGAAATTTATACCACGCACAAAGCACACCTAAATTAACGTATATTCACAGTTTCAAGAAAATTCTAAGAAAATCGATTTTCTCTAGTATAAAGACCGGAGAACGTCCTTAATATGACACATAAAAATGTAAAATTAAACGATGACTTTCAGTTTTTATTTTATATTTGCGGTTTATTATTAGTAATAAATTAATAAAAAAATGGAAAATTTTAAAATATTTATTTTTCTTACAATTATTTGATATCTATTTATAAAATGTGTAATAATAATGTTAACAATAAATCGTATATTGGTTACCGCTTCTACATGACGATTAATATGAAAGATATTTTATGCTCGTAATCTTGCACTTTTTATTATCAAATTTTTCAATATGTTATCAGCAATCTTTATAATCTATAAATGCATATTTTGGTGTAATAACATGGTGTCTTTTCATAATAATATCTGAAAACTGTACTTTGGATTATCTTAAAAATGAAGATTGACTATATTAATACTGGCCTAATTCATATTTATACAACACCTCTATTTCACTATATTAATTATATGATGTTTTAAATTGACCTCTTCAATCGAATTATTATTTGTTCACTTTCAACATGCTTTACGTTACCATCCCGGGAAAAAATGGAAGAGATCTGAACAGACTTGATCAGATCTCATCAGATCCGATCCACTCAGATCTGGTTTGATCAAAATATTGGCCCTATCTGATCAGATCCAATCAGACATGAGTAGATCTGATCCGATCTTAACGGATAAAGTCAGATATGTAGAGAATAATCTATTATGTCTGCTCAGATCCAATCCAGACATGAGTAGATCTGATCTGATCCGGTGTCCATCCACTGCAGAAAATTGTTGTTTTCAAATGTTATTTTTTAAATATGCCATTTTATTATAAAAGTGGACTCCACGATACAAAAGTTGTGGCGTTCCACGATTTACATAACTTGGCGCAACTTAGCACGACACTGCCGTATCTGATACCGTTCTTATACCTCTGTTCATCAAATTTTAAATACGAGAATCAGATTCCGTTGGATGCCATCTATCGGATACTTTGAGATGCAACATTATGATCTGATCATATATAATCTTATATGACTATATAAGTTTATATGTGATTATATTATTTTATCAGTTTAAATTATAAGGTATGTTTGCAAAATAATTTAAAAGATTTATGTTTTATATATACATATACACATTAATCTTTTATAGGACTTCCGGTTCCGGGACGATACAGTGTGGCAAGCGGGAGTAAAGAGAGTGCATTTTGGCAGATTAGGAGGGATTAGGAGGGATCAGGTGGAGGAGTGCAAGTGGGGAGGAGAAAGTAGAGGAGCGAGAGCTTTTGAGAAAGTGGAGGGAAGTCGTAAAAGGTCAGAATAAAGGAGAAAAAGGATGTTATAGCCGCGAGTAAAAGTAAGACGGGCCGAGAGTACGCGAAGTGAAGAAAGGAAAACGTTGAGTGAAAAACGGCCACGAGCAAGGAATACACGGAATATAGAGGGAGAACAAGGCGGTGAGAGAGGCTGATTGGAGAAGCGGGCTAGGGATTTCGATAAGGATAGGAAAGCTGGGCATCGCCATAGTGGACCAGAGCTAGGGGGAGAGAGAGAGAGTTCCGGAGGTGGCAGATGGAGGCGGAAAAGGAAAGAGTGACGATGAACAGAGGGAGAACAGGTAGCGCGGGCTCACTCTTAGCGTGTATCCAAATAAAGAAAGAAAGAGAAATCGAGGAGAGAATAACAGCAAAAGTGGAGGAGGAGTTACTAGAGAATTTTAATGCACTAAAGAAGATGAAAAGATCGCTGACTGCCAAGAGCAAAAAGGACGAAGAAGGGAAAGAGAACACAACAGTAGAGGAGATGTTTAAGGAAATTATAAGGAGAATGAAGGAGCAAGATAAAGAAAGAAAAAAAGACAAAGAGATGATACAAGCTATAATAAAAGGGTTGATGGAGGAATTCAAAAAGAGGGAGGAGGAAAGGGGAATACAAAAAGACGCGTTAGAGAAAAGATTGAAAAGCCTGGAGGAAAAGGTAGAAAAGGCGGGCTTGAACGGAGGGGAGGGAAAGGAGGAAGGAGTATTATTAGAGAAACAGAAGGAGATAAGAGAAAATTTGGAAATGAAGGAGAGAAGAAAAAGGAGAAATAATATAATAGTGAAGGAAGCGACAGGAGGAAACGAGACGGAAAGGAAAGAGAAGGTCGAGAATCTGATTGGAGAAATAAATAAAACAAAAGTGGCAATTGAGGAAGTGCATGACTTAGGATATGGAGACAATAAAATGACAATGCTGAAGTGTAGGAACTGGGAGTCCAAGAGGGAGATAATGAGAACTAGGAAGGAGTTAGGGAAAAAATTCGACAGCTTTTTGGATGACGACCTCACAAAAATGGAAAGACAGATACAGAAGGAAATAAGAAGGAGAGCAAAAGAAGAAAGAGAGGCAGGAAAGAAAACGACAGTTAGTTACCAGAAGTTGTGGGTGGACGGCAAAGAACTAATATGGAACAAAAGCAAAGGATATTTGGAGGAGAGGAATGACTGGCAGAAGAGATGGAGAGGCGAAGAGGGAGGGAGAAGGAGTGATCTTAGAGAAAGAGAGAAGAGAAAGGAATCTTGTGAGAAGGAGGAAGTGGCAACGGAAGGGAAGGTGGCAGAACAAAATAGCGTCACCGCAACGTGTGCGACGGACGGGCAGCAGGATCGAGGGATCGAAGGCGACAGAACAGACCGGTGTCGCCGCAACGGGTGCAACGGATAGGTGGCAACGAGATCATATTGGTATATCTGCCGGTCACGGTAGGTGGGGAACAGGTAAGAGACGCACGCGGTGACAGTAAAAGCGAGCTGTGGAATAGAAGCATACGATAAAAGAAAGAGAGTAGTGATTGTAAGAAGGTGATTGTGGAGAGTACAAGGTAAGAACGGGCTTCAGGGGAGAAGGAAAGGGTGAAACAGATGTGAAGAAGGTTACAGGAGAGCTCGATAAGCACAGGGGATAAATACTATAAGAATTAAAATGTTTCAGGATCCGCAGGAGGGAAGGAAAAGAAAGATGGACGGAAAGCCGAAGGTCAGAGGAACAATAGAAATCGACGGGGAGGCGATGGAGAGGATGTAGGAGGGAAGAGCTACAAAGATGATGAAGAACTTCAAGGAGGAATTGAAGGAGCTGAGAGAGGAAGTAGAAAATTTAAGAAGGAAAGTTTACAAGATGGATCAAGTGACTGGTAAAAGGAAGAGGGACGGGAGTGAGGAGAGAGAGGATAAGGTAAGCAGGAGAAAATGGTGGTCCGAAGATAACGAAAAGGACGAGGCAGAAAAAAGAAGGAAAAACCTGATAATTAGAGTAGAGAAGGATAGATGGGGAGGAAATTATTCAAATTGGAAGAAGATGAAACAACTATTCGCAGAAGGACTGAGAGTAAAGGTAGACGTGAAGGAAATGGTCATGTTAGGACTAAGAGGGGAATGGCTGACGCTATTGGTAAGGTTGGGAAGTGAGGAGGATAAATGGAGAATATTGGAAGCAAGAAGAAAAGAGGGAAGTAGGATGAAAATTAAGATGGACGAGGACAAGTCGATAGAGGAAAGGATCAAGGAAGGAAGGGAGAGGGAAAAGAGAAGGGAAATGAGGGAGGAGGAAATCGAGAAGGGAAGGGAGGCGACAGAAGAGGATATTGCGAAGAAATTGGAGGACAATCTTCTACTGGAAACGGACGAGGACAAAGACGAAGCGGAAGAGGAGGAGAGACAGGGGAAGAGACATTGGTAGGGGTAGGGAGGCCAATACGCTGCGATGCCTTGAATAGGTCATGAGTTATTTGATTTTGCGTTTGCGTTTGATGTATGAGTTTTTGATTTGATTAATGATCGGTTAGTTTGTTGTTATGATATATTTGCTTTTACGTTTTTTGTTTGATTTATGAGTATGTGATTTGATTTAATAAATGATTTATTATTTGTTTGTGAGGCCGTCAAAGACCGAGATTGGAATGATAGGTATAATTGCTAAGGGTTGGGACCGTCCCTATAAAACGCCAAGGAAAGATATATGTATAATGCTTAGATAATTTACGAGTTGTGTACAGGGTAGGGTACATCCCTTCAAAACGCCCTTTAAGGCTCCTTGGGGTAAATAAAGTACCTTTCTACTACTACATTAATCTTTTATATTTACCTATTATTAATTAATTTTGCATGATACTTTTTTAATGGAATATTTATAATAAATTCTAAATATAGTGTCGAAATTAACAATTATTATCAAATTGGCAGAGACTATATTTATTATATATGTTAATGTTTCAAAATTGAGAAAACTGTTTTTAATATAAAAATTAATTGATTTTTTGACCAAAAATTATTTAAGCTTCCCCTTTACAGAGTTAATATTATATTTGATATAATGTCCAACATTGGGTGTAAAAATCAATAATGGACGATTTGAGAACGAAGAAATTTTTATAAGTTCCATACTGACGAGATTTGCTCAGATCCGGCAAGATCTGAAGAGATCTGATTGAATCAGCAACACAACTTTGTAAGCCAAGATTGGTCTTATCTGGTGAGATCAAGATATGTTTGACTAGATCTGCTCAGATTCAGCAAGATCGGAAGAGATCTGATTGGATCAGCAACACAACTTTGTAAGCCAAGTATGGTTTTATCTGGTGAGATCAAGATATGTCTGGCTAGGTCTGCTCAGATCCGACAAGATCTGAGGCGTAAAATCTGCTCATACTTCAGGAGATCTGAAGCAATCAGATAATGTCCGATTAGATCGGAAGAGATCCGATTGGATCTGCGATTCAATATCAAACAGCAGCAATGGTCAGATCTGGTAAGATCGGATTATAGTTCAGCATATCTAGCTGCATGTGATCAGATATGGCCATGCAGATCTGGCAAGATAAAATTGTATCCAATCAGATCTGACTTTACTTAAATTTCAGTTCTCGTTGTATCTTATTTTATCAAATCAGACATGGTCAGATCTCCTTCATTTTTTCCCGGATATTGCACGTTGTACAATATACACATTGCAATATGATTATATTGTTTATATATTACACGTACATCATATTGCATATTTTCACGTAAATGAACGATATACACGTGGTATAATATAATGGCTTCTGTTAGGTATCACAGTATATATTGTATTACGTGCATATCGTTCATTGTCTAATCGCAATGCAGAGTAGTCACGTACGTTGTACGTGAAAATAGTCACGTACGTTGTACGTGAAGATAGTCACATACATTGTACATACGTGAAGATATTTTGCAGTAATTTTTCATATTTAAAATTGTTACAATATTGTTTAAAAAATTATAAGTACATTTAGGATAAAAGTATCTTCATTTTACAATTTTATTAAATAACGCACGCAACAGATATTTTTTTAAATAAGAGATGCAAAAATAAATTTTTGAAAAAATTATTCGTTGCGGTTAAATACACATAAATGTTCTTATTATAAAACTTTGCACACATGTAGGGGGGGGGGGGTAAAAAGATGGATTTAGAAATTTTTTGTTGCTGCCAAAAAATGGTTCTAAAGGGAGAAATTACCCTTCATATGTAGAGCGGCTTTTTGTTTTTCTCGATATATTTCGGAAAGTATTCAAGATATAAAAAATGTTTCGAATAAAAGTTTTATGGTAAAAACATCTTTATTCAACCACATTAATAAAATTTAAAAAAAAAATTTTTTTTAATTTTTAATCAAAATTTTGTTTAAAAAATTATTTTTTAAAAATATTATTAATGTTGTTGAATAGAGGAGATTTTACTGTAAAATTTTATAAGAAATATTTTTTGATATCTCAAATATTTTTCGAGATATATCGAAAAAAGCAAAAAGCCGCTCTACATATGAGCAGTGGTTTCACTCTTTAAAACGTTTTTGGGCAGCTACAAAAAATATCTAAATTCATCTTTTTACTCCCCCTACATGTGTGGAAAGTTTCATTAAAATCAGAATTTTTCAGTTCGCGAGGTTTCCTTGTCAGTACCCGGGAAAAAAATGGAAGAGATCTGAACAGACTTAATCAGATCTCATCAGATCCGATCCACTCAGATCTGGTTTGATCAAAATATTGGCCCTATCTGATCAGATCCAATCAGACATGAGTAGATCTGATCCGATCTTAGCGGATAAAGTCAGATATGTAACGAGAATAATCTATTATATCTGCTCAGATCCAATCAGACATGAGTAGATCTGATCCGATCCGGTGTCCATCCACTGCAGAAAATTGTTGTTTTCAAATGTTATTTTTTAAATATGCCACTTTATTATAAAAGTGGACTCCACGATACAAAAGTTGTGATGTTCCACGATTTACATAACTTGGTGCAACTTAGCACGACACTGCCGTATCTGATACCGTTCTTATACCACTGTTCATCAAATTTTAAATACGAGAATTAGATTCCGTCGGATGCTATCTATCGGATACTTTGAGATGCAACATTATAATCTGATCATATATAATCTTATATGACTATATAAGTTTATATGTGATTATATTACTTTATCAGTTTAAATTACAAGGTATGTTTGCAAAATAATTTAAAAGATATATGTTTTATATGTACATATACACATTAATCTTTTATATTTACCTATTATAATTAATTTTGCATGGTACTTTTTTAATGGAATATTTATAATAAATTCTAAATATGGTGTCGAAATTAACAATTATTATCAAATTGGCAGAGACTATATTTATTATATATGTTAATGTTTCAAAATTGAGAAAACTGTTTTTAATATAAAAATTAATTAATTTTTTGACAAAAAATCATTTAAGCTTCCCCTTTACAGAGTTAATATTATATTTGATATAATGTCCAACATTGAGTGTAAAAATTAATAATGGACGATTTGAGAACAAAGAAATTTTTATAAGTTCCATACTGACGAGATCTGCTCAAATCCAGCAAGATCGGAAGAGATCTGATTTGATCAGCAACACAACTTTGTAAGCCAAGATTGGTCTTATCTGGTGAGATCAAGATATGTCTGACTAGGTCTGCTCAGATCCGGCAAGATCTGAAGAGATCTGATTGAATCAGCAACACAACTTTGTAAGCCAAGATTGGTCTTATCTGGTGAGATCAAGATATGTCTGACTAGGTCTGCTCAGATTCAGCAAGATCGGAAGAGATCTGATTGGATCAGCAACACAACTTTGTAAGCCAAGATTGGTCTTATCTGGTGAGATCAAGATATGTCTGGCTAGGTCTGCTCAGATCCGACAAGATCTGAGGCATAAAGTCTGCTCATACTTCAGGAGATCTGAAGCAATCAGATAATATCCGATTAGATCGGAAGAGATCCGATTGGATCTGCGATTCAATATCAAACGGCAGCAATGGTCAGATCTGGTAAGATCGGATTATAGTTCAGCATATCTGGCTGCATGTGATCAGATATGGCCATGCAGATCTGGCGAGATAAAATTGTATCCAATCAGATCTGAATTTACTTGAATTTCAGATCTCGTTGTATCTCATTTTATCAAATCAGACATGATCAGATCTCCTCCATTTTTTCCCGGTTAGCGTGGTATTACGATATATGCGAAATCATTGCAGTAATAAAAGGTTAAGTAGCCAAATATGTCTGACATATCTGCAATATCTGTGAGATGTAATTTTTGACTTTACTCATAAAAATACAAAATCTATAATTATATACTATTATAATAATAATTTCTCAAATAGCGATTATATCAAAAACTGTTATTTTATATTAAAAGTAAATTTACCGTGCTAAAGTAAATATTAAAATAAATCAAGTACTTTTACCACCAGGCAGTAAACTGAAAAAATATTTAACGGAAACTTAATTTTATTTGAAGTAAGTTTAACGTTTTGAAGTAAAATTACAATTACTCTGTGTTTTAACTATGTAAATTGAAAGACAAAAATGACCACCAATTTTCACAGTAAAATGATAACATATTTTTATGTGTAGCGTCCGCAAGAAACAGCGCAAGAAAACAAATAACTTTTGAATCTCTTACGTAGAACATTTTTCAACTATTTGTTATAATGGTAGAAACGTCTGTGTCTTAAAACCTTAGATAGCAGTACTGTGGATACATAGCCCCCATAAACAAATAGCCCCGGTCTTCCTTGTATATAATCAACAGAATTTTTTAAATTATAATTAATTTAAAATAAATATTTTTTACTTTTGTTATAAAATGTATAAAATACAAATTATGTGTAAAAAATTTGCTGTATTTATCTTTTTTAAAATGTTATACATACTTTTATCATAGATTAATACATCCACGAGTGCTCCAAGCGAAATATGATAAACATGAGTACATGTGCATGGCTTTGTGCATGTAGATGGCGTATAACGGTCTCCACACATAAATTCGTATCCATCATATTGCGAAATAAGAGGTCCTGGTGGATTTTGATATGAAATGTTGGCAACCAAGCTATCTAAGTAAGATCCGGTTGGAGAAACTAGGAAATAAGAAATTTTCATTAGAATATAGAATAAAAATAAATTTAAATATTATTTACGTTAATTAAGTTCGACAATCTTATTCTACGTTTTGATAAAATATTTTAATATTGTTAATAAGTAATACTTAAATGCTGAAGTTAGATATTCTTATAAATACATTTAAGTTTTAAAATAATAACTAATCGAGTAACAGAATCTGCGTGACTTATCTATGTTACTATAAAATCATTTATTAAATAATACCTATTTTTACTTAAGTAATTTAAAATGGCCAAATTCGAGCAATTAACAGATGTTAGAAATATATTTAATAATTTCAATAAAGGTATACAGTCGTGTTTACGTTTCGAGCCTTACTTGGCCTTCTTCAGAACATAAAAAAACTATAAAGAATAACGCATTACAAAATCTCGTATAACTTTACAATCAACGAATCAAATTCGATCCCACGCTACAGTTTACATTAATCAGATCTCACCCAAGTATATGGACAATTAGTCATAGTGAAGTCGGAAGTATATCGTCGAGTATTCGTCAAGTTACAAGCAGAATCGGTCGTTTCCTTCGTTGCCTGACACATGGGTGAAACCCGTACAATTGTAAGACCTTTGTCGCCAGACCATCTTAGTGGCAACTATATCGAAAGTTAGAAATTTACGTAAGACAAATGCTAATTTAATTATTGAGTTTAGACTCATAAATGGACTCACATAAGCAGACAATGCAACAAAGACGAGGGTGAATCCCTTCCATCGCCTCCCAAAAGCGTGTGCTCGTCACGAAGGATTACAGACGACTGTGACAATACTCGCATCGCAAGGGCACAGCAACCAATAGTCATTGTTATTAAAAAAACATTTATGATAACCGATTCAAAATATCAAAATAGGCATCGTTCAGTAATTCCGTGTTCTTGTTTAAATTTATACCGTTTGGCTGCTTTTTAATATGTATCATTTCTGCGGTCAATCTTTTTTTGTAATTATGCTCAATTTCTAAGATGCGTGCATTGTCCCAGTCAAATAAATGATTGAATTTGGTGGCATGCTCTGAGACAACCGAATGTTTGGTCGTTCAATCTGATGTTACTTTTATGTTCCTTTAATCTGGTTTGCAATTGCCTCTTAGTCTGACCGACGTAAGAGGCATTACAATTCTAGTAACAGATTTTGTAAATTACATCATTGTTGGAAAAATTACCATGACAGACTCAAATTTATAATAGAGTACAAAAATAATGGCTGCCTTAGCTTTCTAGATTTAATGTTGATTGTGAGGGGAGACACGATTATAACAGATTGGTTCCATAAAGAAACTTTTTCTAGCAGGCTATTGTCTTTCTTTTTGAATCGTCCTATTCAACACAAAATAGGAACGATCTATAGCTTGGTGGATAGAGCAATTATGTCACATCCCAGCTTTTACAATAAAAATTTAATTTTTTTCATCAGCGTATTGCTTAGAAATAGGTATCGATTTAATTTTCTTGCATATTAATAAAAGATTGAGGAAACTTCAGTCTATAAAAAATAATAATACAGGTAATGATTCGGAATGTGCACAGCAAGGAAAAAGTTTTATTGTTATATCATATTTAAAACCTACTTCTGAATTCATCGCCTCAGCAGTCAATAAATTGGAAAATTCGGTGGGATACCGCATTCTAAATAAACTCAGTAGCATTATTAAGGTCCAGAAAGATAAGAACGCCCATTTTTCCAACAATGACGTAATTTACAAAATCTGTTGCAAGAATTGTGATGCCTCTTACGTCGGTCAGACTAAGAGGCAATTGCAAACCAGATTAAAGGAACATAAAAGTAACATCAAATTGAACGAGTCCAAACATTCGGTTGTCTCAGAACATGCCACCAAATTCAATCATTCATTTGACTGGGACAATGCACGCATCTTAGAAATTGAGCATAATTACAAAAAAAGATTGGGTTAGGGTTAAGCAACCCCCCCCCCCCCTCGGGAGGGGGGGAGTGATAGCCTATATTGTAGCGCTTGACGAGAGGAGTTGAGTGGTGGTAGTCTCCCTTGTTAACTCCCACCCGTTGGACCCCTAGAGGGGAAAATGTAAAATAATTTAAAAAAGGCTATAGCAGCTATTTTGAGTATTGGAAGACATAAATGACTAATGTATATGTCGAAATAGTTCACGCATACACTTTTCACGCGAACCGAGGTTCACCCCCACCTCCCCCTTGCTTTCGGGGGAGGTGCGGTAGTTTCTTCCTCGCTTACGTGTGTACTGTTTATGCACACACAATTGAAGTATTATTTAAAAATTTATATTAACTTTCCACGCATGAAAAGTTCATGCATACACTTTTCACGCAAACCGAGGTTCACCCCCACCTCCTTCCTGCTTTCGGGGGAGGTGCGGTAGTTTCTCCCTTGCTTACGTGTGTACTGTTTATACACACACAATTGAAGTATTAGTTAAAAATTTATATTAACTTTCCACGCATGAAAAGTTCATGCATACACTTTTTACGCGAACCGAGGTTTACCCCCACCTCCCCCCTGCTTTCGGGAGAGATGCGGCAGCCTCTCCCCGGCTTACGTGTGTACTGTTTATACACACACAATTGAAGTATTATTTAAATTCATATTATATTTATTTTAAGCTTTAATACTGCATATCTCAAAAACTAAAGCAGTTAGCCCTATAAGACCTATATAATTTTTTGTTCAGCGTAAAAAATACTACCAGAAACCACAGTCAAATCAAGGGGCCCTAGTTATCGTGTTTGTGCCATTCACTGCATTAACAAAAAGACTTAAATTTATCAACAATTTACTGCTTTAAATGTTGTGTTTTGGTAAAACAGCGACTTTCTCGCGAAATAAAGTATTCTCTGCTTTAAAAAAAAACGTAATATTAGTCGTTTATCCTTCCAATACTCAAAATAGCTGCTATAGCCTTTTTTAAATTATTTTACATTTTCCCCTCTAGGGGTCCAACGGGTGGGAGTTAACAAGGGAGACTACCACCACTCAACTCCTCTCGTCAAGCGCTACAATATAGGCTATCACTCTTCCCCTCCCGAGGGGGGGGGGGGTTTGCTTAAACTTAACCGTCGTCTGTAATCCTTCGCGACGAGCACACGCTTTTGGGAGGCGATGGAAGGGATTCATCCTCGTCTTTGTTGCATTGACCGCTTATGTGAGTCCGTTTATAAGTCTAAACTCAATAATTAAAATAGCGTTTGTCTTACGTGAATTTCTAACTTTCGATATAGTTGCCACTAAGATGGTCTGGCGACAAAGGTCTTACAATTGCACGGGTTTCACACATGTGTCAGGCAACGAAGGAAATGACCGATTCTGCTTGTAACTGGACAAATACTTGACGATATACTTTCGACTTCACTATGATTAATTGTCCATATACTTGGGTGAGATCTGATTAATGTAAACTGTAGCGTGGGATCGAATTTGATTCGTTGATTGTAAAGTTATACGAGATTTTGTAATGCATTATTTTTTATAGTTTTTTAATGTTCTGAAGAAGGCCAAGTAAGGCTCGAAACGTAAATACGACTGTATACCTTTATTGAAATTATTAAATATATTTCTAACATCTGTTAATTGCTCAAATTTGGCCGTTTTAAATTATTTAGCTGTTGCTTTGTCGAGCGAAATTATATTGCTATTTTTATTTATATATAAAATATTAAAATCTTGTCAAACAAATAAAAAAAGTCGAAGTTATATTTAGATTTATTAAATATTTTTAGTTTATAATAAAGTGTCTTTAAACTAGAAATAATTATTTTTAATAATTCTTTAAAGCAAGTTTAGCCAAGTATTTACTCATAAGCAAAATATTAATTTTGCATTGTCCTGTTGAATAAGATATACAGAAAGAAGACAAATTCTGAAATTCTGAAATTTTACCTATAATTATCATGTGTATCTAACAATAATTGTAATTAGTCACAATGTAAAAAAAAATAACTTAAGATAGATGTCTTGCAAATCGCAATTAAAAAAAAATTTGAAAATTTAACTGTACTAAATGTAATATCTACATGTTTGTATACAATTTAAAGTAATTGACCGTCCCGAACACAAGATAGTTGTTTCAAAAATTAAACTTTTTCATGCATTGTATAGCAAAGCGTACGAAAATTTCGTATTTCGAATTTTAATAATTAAAACGAACAACAGGAAAGTGATGAAAATGATATGGATATACAGGGTGTACCGTAAAGACCGGATCAACGCTTAAGGATAGGTTCCTGAGATCATTCTAAGACGAAAATCCTAATACTAAAATGTCGAGGCTATAATAGTTTTTGAATTATAAGCATTTAAAGTTAGCGAATACATCTATTTTAGGTCATATTTCGTCCAAGACGTCTTTTATATGACGTGTATTTGACGTCTTATTGTAGACGAAATTATGACATTATAAATAGGACATGAATTAGACGTCCTTTTAAAAAAAATTTGGTACACTATGTTCGCAAATAATGTGGCGTGGATTAAAAGAGATAGGAGTCAGTTTGTGTCAAGGTCCGGTGTAACCGGCAATTTATTGATTCGGTTTACATTACCTTTGCCAGCGCCTGTATAGCGAGACAAAACACTCGGAGCACTTCGTGTTTACGTGCTCTCGGAATGCCGGAACACTTAAAGCCGACGGCCGGAGCCGTTCTTCGCTAAGATCGCTGAAAATTTCACGCACAGGCGAATAATTCGTAAAAATGGCACAATTAGTTGCAGCGGAGATACTGAGATCACCGTGGAATCGCGCACCGTCGATATGACCGAATTCGCGATTTACTTGTGAGAGCGCACAAAGGGAGTTGACGGCACGTGTGTCAGCGGCGTGATCGATTTATGGTCTGACCGGAGCACGGCTATTGGAGCGGAGAGTTCGCGAGGAATTTCGAAAACACCTATCAGAATCGGAGTATCGCGTCGCAAACCAATGAAGTGACGTTACTACCGGATGCTTTCGCGACAAGCGGTGATCCGCGAAGTTAGATTTTGCGATGTAATCTAGGGCGCGCGCCCCCGGAGGGCGCCATCGATTCGTTGATCGAACGCCGTCCGTGAGCTGGTAAAGGATGACAAAACTTTGAGATCAGTAATCAAATAAACACATTAACTTAGAAAATAAAGAGCAATCTTAAATGCTAGTCTTAAAACTACGGAAACATGGCGCAATAACTTATAACTAATTTAATAGTAACGGGAAATGGTTATCCGGAACCGACGTCTTCGTTCGTTGCGTTGGTTGCGTGTGGAAGAGTATTGCTCGTTAATGTAGACGGGGAGAAAACAGACCTTTGTAATCGGGTGCTTGTATATAGATCGGGCGGTCTTAACGGTTACTACGCGACAGAGGCCATCCGGTCCCGGATGACATTCGGTTATATGTCCGAGCTCCCACTGGCTTAGAGGAACGAGAGGATTCCGCAGAAGGACGATTCGTCCGATTTGAGCTAAAGATTGAACCGTGTGCCACTTTGGTCTCTGCTGCAATGAATGCAGATAGTCATTTACCCAGGCCTTCCAAAAACAATCGCGTATCTGACTCAATAATTGCCACTAGGTTAACCGATTCTCTCTTTTGTCAAGCAATGTGAGCTCCGGGATCGCGATAATTGCGGAACCAATTAAAAAATGCCCTGACGTTAGAGCGGAATAGTCATCGATGTTGTCTAAATTCAATGCGATAGGACGCGAATTCAAGCAAGCCTCGATTCGACAGAGAAGAGTAGTCATTTATTCAAACGTTAATGTATGCGAACCGATGACGCGCTTCAAATGATTCTTTACATTACGCACTTCAGCTTTCTACAAACCGCCGAAATGCGGTGCGGATGGGGGGAGAATGCGCCACGTGACCCTCTCCTCAGCCAATTTCGTCATTAATGTCGAATCCCTCGCCGCCCGCCAAGCCAGTGCCCGCTCACGCTAAGCGGCCCAAAAATTCGTGACGTTATCAGAGTACATAAAACTGGGGATTCCACTACGGGCGTATAACCGACTATACGCAGCGAGAAATGCTACTGTCGAACATTCGCTTACAATCTCAAGGTGGATCGCGCGGGTGACCATGCATATAAACAACACAATGGACTATTTGTGACTTTTATGTCCGCGACCTGGAGCGAAGCGAATGAACAGGGGTCCCTCGTAATCTACGCCGCAATGAATGAAGGCTCTGATCGACGGGCGCACACAAAAATGCGGCAGATCCGCCATCAATTCTGTGGCTGTTTTAGCCCTCTCTCGGGAGCAAGTGACACAGGTGTGCAGAACCAAACGGACTACTTGCTGCGCCCGTAGCACCCAATAATTCTCGCGCAGCAGGTGCAACGTTAGAGCCGGGCCCGCATGAAGAGCTTGCGGATTATTAAATCGAATAATTAGTTTGACGAGAGGATGCAAAGCGATAATTATGGGATGCTTAGTCTTTTCGAGTAACTCGGATTAGTCGACCACCGGCGCGGATCCACCCTTCCTCGTCCATGAACGAATGAACGACAAGTGACTGCGGTTTGAAATCGGAAGTTTATTTTGTAATTGATGCTGTTCAACTAAGAACAGCATCAATGAGCTTGTATTACTCGAAGCCAATAGACTCGATACAAGTGAATCTCGTGAGCTGATGGAGCAATCTGTTTATCAGTCGAGTCGTTTACATTACCCAATTTATGAGCAGATCGCAACTGTGTGACAAACCGCATTACGTAGGCGGTGACTCGTAAGAGTTTCGGCCATGATGAGTAGCGTTGAAAAAGATCCCAATCTGCGTTCAACGTCATGTGACACAGAAGATCTTTCTTCGACCGCGGTCTCGGTAGGCAAGACCTTTGTCGCAGTCGGTCACTGATCAGACAAGAGTAACAACCAATTCGGACCGTTCCACAGTGAACAGTTGTCAAACCCGGCGACGGACCGTCCGCGTGAAGATAGGTCAGCTAGATTTGACGATGTGGGAACATGATGCCAGATTGCTTGCGGAAGGCGTGTCTGAATTTCGCAGACACGATTTGCAACGAATGACTTTCACCTCGAAGAGTGGTTTTGAATCCAGGTGAGAGTGACGTAGGAATCCGTCCAACAATGACACGGACTATTTTGAAGTGACAGAGTGTCCCGCACGAAAGTGACACATTTGACTAGCAGTAGGGCGGCTTGTAGTTCTAAACGCGGAATGGTCAGTGGCTTTAGAGGTGCCACTTTCGACTTAGCCATTAATAAGGAAATCCGAACAGTGCCATCAAAAGTGCAAACTCGCAAGTAGACTGCAGCCTCATACGCATATGTGGACGCGTCAAAAAAACCTATGAATTTCGCACTGTAGCGTCGCGGAGCCGCGGCCGATCCAACGAGGCACATGACAAGCCTGTAAAAGAAGAAGCTCACTACAGAAACTAGTCCATTGCTTGAGTAAATCTTCTGGCAGGGATCATCCCAAGTACAGCCATGCAACCACTGCTTTTGCATTGGAATTTTTGCGGTAATTATGATTGGCGTGACCAATCCAAGGGGTCATACATGCGTGCTATTGACGAAAGAATCGTGCGCTTGGTGGTTACGGAATAATGCGAAAGAGAAATCGCAAAACGGGAAGCATCACTCTCAGGATTCCACAAAAGATCGAGAATCTTGAGAGTCTCATCCTCCGAGAAAAATTTATCGCTCGCGAGACCATGATCAGTTGGATCGATATCGCAGATTAAAATTGAACAGTTACTCGCCCATTTTCGTAAATGGGAGCCAGCTGCATCGAGCACCCGTAATTGATCTCGAGTTTGCACTAAGAGTGACTTGTCATCCGCGCCAAACAAACAATCATCTACATAACGGTCGTCTTCAAGCACCGACGCGGCGAGGGGAAAGTGCTCTCCCTCATCTTGCGCGAGCTGCTCTATAACGCAGATGGCTTGAAAGGCCGCGGAAGCTGTCCCATAGGTAACCGTTAGAAGGCAAAGTTCTTGCACGGTATCATCCGTAAGAAATTTTCAGAAAATGTGTTGATAATTAATATCCTGAAGGTCAACGCGAATTTGACGGTACATCTTGGCGATGTCTGCCGTGTATACGTACCGGTGTTGGCGCCACCGAACAATGATTGCGACAATAGTTTTTTGCCGCTTCAGACAAACCATCAAATGATCGTTAAGCGACAGACCATTAGATGTTTTGTGAGACGCGTTGAAAACAACTCGTAAGTGAGAAGTCGAGCTCACCTCTCGGATTACCGCGTGATGCGGTATGTACACTTGTGAGGATGGAAATTCGACTGGAGAAACGGGCATCATATGACCGAGCCGAAAATACTCGCTCATGAATGAATGATATTCCGCAGTCTGGTCGGGATTGTTTTTTAAGCGTCGTTTTGTTTGATGAAACAGGCGGAGAGCTGAGGATCTCGAATCTCCGATGTCTATCGGAAGACCGGTTTTAAACGGAAGTCGAACAATATATCGGCCTGATGAGTCGCGCCGATGTGTCCTTTGAAAATGTTCCTCACACCGGCGCACAGTGAGGCCAAAGGGTCCAAAACTTGGTCAAAAGTAAGAAAATTGAAACCGTAAACAAAACTTGTTATGTATGTACATACAATAGAAAACATCCATATGTACGTTTCTGATACATATTTGTCATTTTTGCTGTTGCTGTCATTGTTATTAATTACACAGGCACACAAAATAAAAAAAGTGGTCTGTTCTTTTGACCAGACCCACCTATCTTTATGTATTTTGACGCGCTGAATCCGAATCTGAAGTCCGTTTAGCCCAAACACCCTCAAAATTTCGAGTAAATCGCAAAAAATTGCAATTTTTAGCTATTTTTTGCGATTTACTCGAAATTTTGAGGGTGTTTGGGCTAAACGGACTTCAGATTCGGATTCAGCGCGTCAAAATACATAAAGATAGGTGGGTCTGGTCAAAAGAACAGACCACTTTTTTTATTTTGTGTGCCTGTGTTATCAAAGCTTAACCTTTAAGCAAACCGTTTATACCTTTATGTAAGATACGTTGTTACTTCGTATTATAATATGTCTCAAAATTGGAAGTTTTCCAAGTCATTCCAGCATGAAAATGATTTTTTCAGGTATTTTAATTATATATTTATATAAATAATTAAGTTTTATTTGTTATTTTTATAACAAATAGTACATTGTTTTAGTTTGATGTAAATTTCTTACTAGATTGTCAGAGATTTTTCAATATTTATTATTGTTCCCGGCATCTCTCGGCTATAAATTTTTTTTGTTATTTAATACATTTATTTGCCTATAAAATTGTGAAAGAAAATATTGCGCCTTCGAGTAGGTAAGCTAGGCCGGTTCTAACCCACCGCGGCGGTGTCAGATTACACAAGGGTATCAGATTTCACGGGGGGGGTGAGGGGGAGGGGGGATGCCGCGGGGGAGGGGGAGGGGGAGATACCGCGGGGAAGGGGAGGGGGGATACCGCGGGGGGGGCGGGGGGGTACCGCGTTTTCATGCGTCGCGGGGGCGGGGGAGGGGGGTGCCGCGTTTTCATGCGTCGCGGGGGCGGGGGAGGGGGATACCGCGTTTTCATGCGTCGCGGGGGAGGGGGGTACCGCGTTTTCATGCGTCGCGGGGGCGGGGGAGGGGGGTACCGCGTTTTCGTGCGTCGCGGGGGCGGGGTACGCGTTTTCATGCGCCGCGGGGGCGGGGGAGGGGGTATCGCGTTTTCCGGCGCCGCGGGGTGAGGGGGCCGCGTTTTCGCCGCGCCGCGAAGTGATCGCGTTTTCGCCGCGCCGCGGGATGACCGCGTTTTCGCCGCACCGCGGGGTGAGGGGCGACCGCGTGCAACGGCCGCGGCGGTCCGCGTGACGTCACCCGCTCGCGTTCCCGGCCCCCGTTCGCGCGCGGTCCCTCTCTCGCTCCCGGCCCCCGTTCTCTCGCGCCCCTGTCCCCCGTTCGCGCGCGTCTTCTCGTTTGCGCGCGGTCCCTCTCGCTCCCGGCCCCCGTTCGCGCGGCCCCTCGCTCCCGTTCGCGCGCGTCTTCTCATTCATGTTCTCTTTCCCTCGCGCGTTCTCGCTCACGATCGCGTATCTTTTCTTCGCAAACGATATTTAATCGTTTAGATTTTCGCGATATTTAATTTCTAATATTACATTTAAGTAAACGAAGACAGCTTAATTCTAATGACAAGGAATGGGATAAACGGAAAATGAAAAGGAAAAATTGTTTTACCATATTATATGCATTTATTTCTCATGTAGCGCATTATACACAATAGTATCTAAAGCGTAGACTAATAATTCACAATCAATAATTGAATTTTTATCGTAAAATTCACGCAGGATTCTAACTGCATTACATTTATCGATGATACCATTTTGGCGTAAAATGCTTACAAATTGTTTAAATTTTTCACTTACGCCATGAACATTTTGGCATAGTTGAAAACACACATTCTCAACGCAATGTTCTAGTTCAAACAGGAAGAGTACGGTTGACGGTTTCATGTACAAGCTGGTATCGCACGATGTCAATTTTACAATGTCTGCGTCGCATATTTTAACGAGCTCCAGATCTCGAAACGCTAACGATGATGGCGTCGGTGACTGCACGAGTCGCTGAATATCTGCACGTTTTTCGATGAGAGCCGTCCACGTTGCATAAGGCAGAATTATCCGATTGCCTCGGTTATCGCCAATATGTATATCCACAGAGGACATAGGTCCCGCGATGATTCCAACATCCAAAAATTTATATGCTGTCGATGTCAGGGCAAATCTCCTTCCCAAAATACGTGGCGTGTGGCGGGGTTTATCAAAACTGAAAAAATACAATTATATTTATAAAAGTTTTTTTTGCACAAGTATATACGAAAATTAGCGGTACTTACTCATTGTGCTGTTTCTCGCACGTTTCATTCTGAATCGGAACGTAGTAGTTCGCACCGTGAGCATTCATCGAATCTGGAGGCTGTTTGCGACGTACTCGAACCGTATCAAACTCTTGATTGCACGCGCTAGAATCCTCGTAGACCATTTATACGTACAAAACTGCGAATCTTGCAAATTGCACCAATGTACGGCTGCTGCATGGTGACCACCACCACAATCCACATAAATGTGATTTCTTTGTCAAGAACGTGATGAGATCACCTCATCGGGCAATAGCATCAAATATGATTTTTTCAAAAACATGTCGCGACGTGTCTCGCGATGATTTCATCGAACACGTGTAAAACTGCAAATTTTGCATTTTTCTGGTCGATGTACGGCTGCTGCATTGATATAGATCAAATCACCAAAAGTCACGTTATTGTTTTCAAGACGTGTCTCGCGATGATTTCATCGAACACGTGCAAAACTGCAAATTTGGCAATTTCGCATAAGTCAATGGTGCGTTATTGTTTTCAAGAACATACATGTCTCACGATGATTTCATCGAACACGTGCAAAACTGCAAATTTTGCAAATAGCGCCGATGTACAGCTGCTGAGATGAAATTAAATATGCTAGCAAACGATGCATCATTAGTAGAATATAAATTGACGAATCTGGAGGGATACGCTCAGTAGTCAAGAATTGAAAGTCGTGAGTACAATTGTGTAAGAAAGAAGATCGTGCAATAATATGGAGCAAGAGTTGTTGGAGCAATCCGCCCGTTTAAATTCGTGGGAAGAATTTACCGCGTGGGAGCAACGATGCGACGAGTTTATCGAATCGTTGGAAGAACAAAGCCGAATTAAACGGCCACGATTATCGATCGGTCTCAAACAGTCGTTGATTGCTTGTATCGCACGACTCGAAAGTCTGAAAGACTCGGTACGTCAACGTTTCGTGCATGTGGGTGCCGGATACAGTGCGAGTGAGACAGGACTCAGATGGCGCGAGATAGATACGGCTTTTGAAAGTCGTATACTGACCGGTGTGGTGATAAATTCGAGACACATCGACCCACGTCAATTTCTCAAAGATGCGAGAGACATTGTACTCATTCATGTGCGGAACGTCATGCAACGACACGTCAATGTAAAGATAAACACAATGTTTAATGGTGAATTTGTTGCGGGTGACAAACGCGCGAATAAAAGTATCGCTACGAGAAACAGTGAACTCTTTCGTATGTCCGATCTGCGCGAGTGGTACAAGCGACGCGTTATCGAGCCTACCCTAACATCGCTGGAGGAATTCCAGGAACGTGATAGCGGATGGGCGTTGTCGCGTATACTTAATTTGACAGTTAACGTAAACAAGTACAATCCATTGCACGCGGGGTGTCTTGTGGAAATACCGCGAGAAATTAAAACGAAGAAAGCGGTGATAAACGTGCGATCAAGAGACAATGCATGTTTCGCATGGTCAGTGACGGCTGCTCTGCATCCAGCCCAAAGACATGTAGAACGAGAGTCGTCGTATCCACATTACGCGTTGGTGCTAAATCTTACAAACATTAAGTTTCCAATGACGCTGGATCAAATTAAAAATTTTGAAAATTACAACGACATCTCCATCAACGTGTACAGCATCGAGAAAAAAAACGAGGAACTTGCTATCGTGCCAATACGGCTCACCGACAGAAAGATGGACAAACATGTAAATCTGCTGTACGTGCATGACGGCAACGTGGGACATTTTGCATGGATCAAGAACTTATCCCGCCTCGTGAGCTCGCAATTGAGTAAAAAAGAGCACAGGAAATACTTTTGCGATCGGTGAGTATACGTCCTAATAAATAATAAAAATAAATTTTACTTAAAAAATATATACAAAATTTCATTATTTACAGATGTTTACACTATTTCTACACGAGCGAGAAATTGGAAGCCCACACCGTCGACTGTCTGGAGATGAACGACTGCGCGATCAAGTTACCGAGCGATAACGACAAGTGGTTGGCCTTTAAGAATCACAACAGGAAGGAACGAGTTCCGTTTATCGTATACGCCGACCTGGAATGTACCCTGGAGAAGATGGAAGCGGATCCGGAAACGTCCAGGTACACGTATCAACATCATCGCATAGGGTACTACGTGCGTTGCTCGTACGACGACTCGTTATCAATGTATCGGTTTCGTCGCAATAAGGATTGCGTCGCGTGGTTCGCCGAGGAGCTAAGACGTTTAGCTCACGATGTAAAGACAATCTTGTCCACTAATTTGCCCATGGCGGATTTCACGCGAGACGAGTGGGAAAAGTTTAACAGCGCAACGCACTGTCACGTGTGCGAAAAACCGTTCGAGCCAGACGAGTCAGACAACGTGCGAGTACGCGATCATTGTCATCTGACCGGTCAGTACAGAGGTCCCGCGCACTCAAACTGTAACTTAAATTATAAAGATTCGCATTGTATTCCGATAGTTTTTCATAATTTATCAGGCTACGACGCGCATTTTATTATAACGGAAATAGCAACAGCGTACGAAGGACATGTAGACTTACTCCCAATTACAAAAGAGAAATACATTTCGTTTACGAAAAACGTTAAAAGCACCGAAGATAAAGATAAGAAAACTTGCGTTAAATTGCGATTTATCGATTCGTACAAGTTTCTCACCGCTAGTCTCGACAAATTGGCATCTTATCTTAGCAAGGATAAACTGCGAATATTGCAACGCGAATTTTGTAAATTATCAGCAGAAAATTTTGATTTGTTGACACGAAAAGGCGTATTTCCGTACGAGTACATTGACTGCGTCGAAAAGTTGGAGGACTCGTGCTTACCGTCGCGCGACTCGTTTTACAGTTCATTGACAGGTGACACCGTATCCGAGAGTGATCACGCGCACGCCGTCAACGTCTGGCAGCGGTTCTCCATTCGAACGCTCGGTGACTACAGCGATTTATATCTCAAAACCGATGTCTTGCTGTTGGCCGATATCTTTGAAAATTTTCGCGATAGCTGCGTCGCGAGTTATGGACTCGATCCCGCCTATTATTATACTCTACCGGGTTTTACGTGGGATGCTATGTTGAAGCATACACGCATCAATTTCGAATTGCTCACCGACATTGACATGGTCATGTTTATCGAACGCGGTTTACGCGGCGGTTTGAGCCAATGTTCGAACAGATACGCGCTGGCCAACAACAAATACATGCAGTCGTACGATCCAGCGAAACCATCATCGTATCTGATGTATTTTGACGTAAACAACTTATACGGCTGGGCAATGTGTCAACCATTGCCATATGCAGATTTTCAATGGGTCGACGACGTAACCAATTTTAATGTTACGGATATCGCGTTGGATTCCTCGATAGGCTACATTCTCGAAGTCGACTTGGAGTATCCGCAACATCTTCACGACGCGCACACTGACCTACCGTTCTGCCCAACGCGCGATAAACCACCTGGTAAGCTGCAGAACAAGCTCCTCGCAACATTATACGATAAGAAACGTTATGTAATACATTATCGCAACCTGCAGCAGTGTACTCGTCACGGTCTTCGTATATCAAAGATTCACCGCATATTGAAATTCGCGCAATCTCCGTGGCTTCGCGATTATATTGAACTAAATACGAAATTTAGAACATTGGCCAAGAATGATTTCGAGAAAAATTTATACAAATTGATGAACAACGCTGTGTTCGGCAAAACCATGGAGAATGTGCGGAATCACGTTGACGTGCGACTCGTGACTCATTGGGAGGGTAGATACGGCGCGGAGGCAATGATCGCGAAACCGAATTTTCATAGCCGAAGCGTCTTTTCGGAGAATTTAGTAGCGATAGAAATGCGAAAACTCGAGGTGAAGTTCGACAAACCAATCTACGTGGGTATGTGCATCCTCGATATATCCAAGACATGTTTGTACGAATTTCATCACGAGTACATGTTACCGTTGTATCGCGAAAAGTGTAAAGTCACGTACACTGATACTGACAGTCTCATTTATCACATCGAGTGCGACGATGTGTATGACACCATGAAGCGCGACATTAATAGATTTGACACTAGCGATTACGCGGTCGATAATGCGTACGGTATCCCACTCGCCAATAAAAAAGTTCCGGGTTTGATGAAAGACGAAAACAACGGCGCGATAATGACTGAATTTGTCGGGCTTAGAGCAAAGATGTACGCCTTGCGAGTGAACGGTAAGAAAGATACAAAAAAGGCTAAAGGTGTTAAGAGTAACGTCGTAGCCAGGTCGATAACGTTCGACGATTACACGCGATGTCTGCGCGACGAAATTGAAATGACGCGACAGCAGGCTTGCATAAGATCCAAACAACACGAGGTGTACACCATGTCCGAAACGAAAATAGCACTAAGTCCGTACGATGATAAACGCTTCATTATACCCGGTTCTACCGAGACGTTGCCATGGGAGCATAATAAAATACCTTAAATATATATTGTAATTACATTTAGATATTTATGAAAATAAATGACTCATTTGTATGTATAATATGTTTTTATATTGTAATAAATTTTTTACAATACATTATTCTTGTGTATCCACGAATTGTGTGAATTATCAAATCCTAACCACTTTACATAAACCTCATCCCCCCTTTTGCGCAAAACTTTTTCAACGAGATACACGTCGGGATTAGCAACGCGATGTAACTCGTATTCGTAGAAGCCGCCGACGACGGGTTTTCCGCAGGAATCTTCCAACAGATACGTCACGGGATTAGTTTTCTGCACTTTGACGATTCTAAACACCTCCGTGGTCCAATTTGGCGTGTATCCTTTCTCGAAGATTGTCTTGAATTTACTCACGCGTACCGAGTCGCCTACTTTGAATCGCGCGGGAGCAGCGATCTTTACGTGACTGTACACCGTTGTTAGGAGCTTGTCGGCGATCGCGGGGGTAACATCGATAGGTCGCATGCCGATAGTTCGATGCTTTCGCGCGTTGTAATCCGATACGAGACCCGGCAGCGAGTCGATCCATTTGTAATTTCCATTGAGCGTAAACATTTTCCACATGTCGTTCTTGAGCGTGCGATTGAATCGTTCGACGACCGATGCCTTCATTACGGAATAGGTCGAATAGTGATTGATATTATGTTTCTTCAAGAGTTTCTGCACGTTTGCGTTGTAAAATTCTTTGCCCTTGTCAGTCTGCAGATTTTTCGGACATCTTCCGCTGTCTCGAATTATTTTCGCAATCGCCGTAGTAACCTCGGTTCCGCTCTTGGCCTTGAGCGGTACGGCCCATGCGTGCTTACTCAGCACGTCGATACCGGTGAGTATGTAGTGGTAGCCTCTGTTGAATCGCGTGTATGGGCGCATCTCGACCACATCCGCCTGCCACAGGTCATCGTATCCGCGCACTATGACGCGTCTTCGCGAAAAATTTCTTCTCGCAGGAGCGTGTAATTCTTCCACCAGCCTCCGTTTCTCAGTTGATTGCTTCTTACTAGCCATGACGATGACGCGCAACTGACGCAGAGATCAGATGTACGTTCTTATCTATTCGCGATGATACGCGATAATTACTTCTTGAATCATCTTTTGAAGTTCGTTTAGGGTAATTTGCACGTCATTCTGGAATGCAACCATCTTTCTCTCGATTTCATCCTGCCGATCGTTCAAAATTTGCACGCTCTGCTGCACGTAACGTTTATTGGCCGCATCGCCATCATCTACAGGCGGCGCTATCCGTCGAATCTTGCGCGATTTCGCGTCAAAGTCGGTGGCGACCACGCAAAGGGCGTTATCGCGCACGTAATTTCTGATTAATCCTCTCCATTGATAGTACGGTTCCGCACCGCCTCTTCCGAGCGATATACCAAACTTGTTGATCGGCATTTCGATGTTGATTGAATGACTCGCCGACGCGCGGTTTAATTTATAATAAGTCCAGCCTCGCGAAGTTCCTCGATAATCGACAGGATCTCGTTATCGTGACCGGTGTGACCCGCAAGGCGCGAAGCTTCGAGCAATCGGAGACGATCTACAAGCTCGTTGGGATCGTCCCAATGAACATAGTCGATCTTGTTGTCGTTTAATGTCATGGCACGCGGTATACCTTTTCCAGCTTTTTTACCTGACATCAGCGGTGCAATTATATGATCGATCTTGTTGCCGTTTAATGTCATGGCACGCGGTATACCTTTTCCGGTTATTTTACCCGAAATCAACGGCGCGATTATATTTGTGTATTTGGGTCCTCTGTTGCCATTTATTTGAGCATGAGCATCGTAATTGCGTTTATGAGCACTCGTCGTCAACAGAATGCTCTTGTATGTTTGCATGTCGTCCTCCGTGTAGATGTCGTAATCGGGAAGTTTCTTAAAGATCAACTCGTAAAGACCGCGTGTGCCAGCGTATCG
The DNA here is from genome assembly GCA_030770225.1 of Temnothorax unifasciatus. Taxonomy (NCBI): domain Eukaryota; kingdom Metazoa; phylum Arthropoda; class Insecta; order Hymenoptera; family Formicidae; genus Temnothorax; species Temnothorax unifasciatus. Next base: position 22,271 of record JASTWK010000491.1, on the reverse strand, counting down.
TATACCATTGATAATTATGTTGTCCGCGTTGTCCACGTCAAAACGTTTATTACCTAGCATCATTCCATCGTTGCTGAAATAAACGCCGTATACGGTGTCTATACCGCTTTCTTGATCACCACTGAGAACTGCCCCGACGTACTTATGGCTCAATGGACCCAAGCGATCTCGCAACATTTCTCGACCCTCAGATGTTTGCAACTGCTCCCGAACAGACGTCACGAGTGAGTCATCCGTGGTTTCGAAAACATCCTCGTTTGCGAGTGATTTGACCATTGAGGGTTGCACGGAAGGCGCTGAGGTTATCGGCGGTTCATTCAATGAATCTTTCGATTTACGCGGTTGTAAAATTTTGGGTATTTCGCTCAAATTAGATGACATATTTATCGATCGTTTCAACGTAACCGGAGTTGAAGCCATTACAGAGTCGTTAAACGAGGCGTTTGGTCGTTTTCGTTTGAGCTTTGGCTCGTCGTCTTCCCACGCCGTTTCATTCTTAATCTTTGACACATCAGATTCCTTGCCAACGGTGTTTTCGGCAATCTGCCTTAGAGGCTCGATGATGGGCTTAAAGTGTCTCTCCAACGCGATATCTTCCTCCATTTTACCTGTTTTCAAGGCGTGATACTTTTTGCGAATCGAATTGTTCGTTTTTGCAATTTGATTTGCTATCCTCTCGCGCTCTCTAATTTCCTCGCTGCTGTCCATGTTGCGATAACGTTGTTCAATCGACGCGTCGACGACAACTAAGCACGTTTCGGTATCGCAAAGTCGTTAAATCCTTTTCTGTAACGACCATTCGAAATCGCGCTGTCCTTGTCTATCACCACAAATCCATACTTTTGTTGCCAACATGTATGACACAATTTACTGAAATCATCGTAAGACATATCTGTGTTTACGTGATCGTTGTATATGTGTTTCAGATTGGTACCATCCTGTTTAAACAGAATCAATAAATTCGCGTTGTCTCGTATAAGATGCTTCGGTATCTTTGCATACGTCTGACAAAGATAGAAGGAGTCAACGTGCGCGTGCCGGCCCATTGCAAAGTATTCTCTTATCGTATCCTGCTTGTCGCACGCCACGTCATCAAAGATAAAAATAGAATTCGGGAGCGCCTCGCTCGGTGGAATGACGTCACTGTTATTCGAAAACGTAAAGTAGCCAATCTCTTCTATTGGTGTTAGTATATTCTCCAAATATCGATATTTCGGTTGTTGCAACGATTTCGAGTACACATACACGTTCTCGAAACGTACACCGTGCGGACTTTCCAGCAAGCTTATCAAGACGTTTGTCTTGCCGCAATTCGACGGACCGCAGATGATACCGCGTATAGAAATCGGTAGCACGTCTCCATGTTTGCGTACCTCTTTCGTTAACTGTATCCTATCGTCAAAGTTTGTCACTTTGATCGTCCGCGATTGTCGTACGAACCGCATTTTACCTCCCCTCCACAACGAATGAAAAACAGTATCGAGAAAGCTGGCCTATTTATAGAGGCGCGTAGAGCTGAGATGCTCAGTCTTTAAAATGTTTTTGCTCGTGTCGGATAACAGCGATATTTACGATTTAACCGCCGAGCAGTTGAAGTATATACCAAAGGTCATTCTACTACGACAGTTTTATAATTACATAGATTACTTGTGGGATAAGCTTCCCGAACATATCAAGGCAGATTCGGAAGTTCAGCAATATCGTCGCTGTTTAAAACATTATAATTTGCCGAGTCAGCAAACGCACATCGACGGTCTGCCACCGTTGATAAAAAACTGCGGCGAATGCCGCCGAAGATAGGTCGAGGTCTGCTGAATCGCGCGATAAATGCGCTTCCGATCGAATTACATATCCCCGGCTATCAATTTTGCGGTCCGGGAACTCATTTAGAAACACGATTGGCAAGAGGTGATCGGGGTATCAATCCATTGGACGCAGCGTGCCGCGAGCACGACATAGCCTACTCGCGTAGCAACGATCTCGCAGAACGACACGTGGCAGACAATATACTCGCCGCGAAAGCGCGAAAAACGTGTCACCGCGAATGATTCGACTCTCGGAGAGAGAGCTGCAGCTACAGCCGTCTGGGCGGCCATGAAGGCTAAAACGAAACTCGGTATGGGTTTGAAAACGAAGAAAAAGAAGAAGAAGAACATGCGAATACTTCCGGTAGCGAAACGCGGCGGTATCCTACCGATCCTGCCGTTGTTGGGGGTTCTCGGTTCGTTGGTCGGTGGAGCGGCGGGAGTCGCAAAGGCCGTGAACGATAACAAAGCCGCGCGACGTCAGCTGGAAGAGATGCAACGTCACAATCGCGCCATGGAAGGTCACGGACTTTATCTCGCTCCGTACAAACGCGGACGGGGAGTCTCGAGAAAAAAAAAAACGTCGAAGAGACTCTAAAAATCCCCAAGGGTGTAACTACCAACGTGCAATTGCAACAACTTGCAAAACGTATGCGTATTCCATATTTTAGAGGTATTTTCATGCGCGACTCGTTACCGATCGGCGGTATACGTCGAAACGAGAGCGGTATCGTGAATTTGGATAATGCTGAGGGACCCGGTACTCACTGGGTGGCGTACGCGAAGAGAGGAGATCGTGCCATATATTTCGACAGTTTCGGCAATCTTCGACCGCCGAAAGAATTGGTGCGATATTTCGAACCGAGCGTGACGAAGATAGAGTACAATCGCACGCCTTTTCAGCGTTACGATCAGAGCAATTGCGGACAACTGTGTCTGCGCTTTCTACAGTCGGTTGACAATCAATTTAAAGACCGGCGTTATGATGTTTAATCTCAGTATTTGTTCAAACATGTCACTGACATTTACGCTCACCGGCAAGAGCAGCATCCTCGCGGTGAGCTACTTTCCCGCCGTGGATTTGAGCGATGGCGATTACGAGCTCGGTCTGACAGATTTTGAAACCTATAACACGATACCGAATGTAAATTCGTCGAACAATAAATTCTACTATGACGATGACGATGACGACAACAAGGAGATTACCATTCCCGAAGGATCGTACGAACTGCGTGATATAGACATGTATCTGAAACGCGCTCTTTTATGGAACCAATCCAATATTGTCTCGACAAACGAAGATGAACCGCGCCCATTGATTGTTATTCGAGCTAATAACAGTACGATGAAGAGCGAGATCAAGTGCGCTTATGGGATAAATTTCACCAAACCGAACAACATTGGATCGCTGCTAGGATTTTCAGCGAATCGCGTGCTGGAGTCGCGACAATGGCACGAATCGGATGTTCCGATAAATATCATCAACGTAAACATTATTCGCATAGAGTGTAACGTGACCGCGGGTGCGTACAGCAACGACAAGCACGTGCACACGATACACGAGTTTTCACCGAGTGTGCCTCCTGGATATAAGATATCGGAAACGCCGGCACAGATCATTTACCTTCCGATCATCGTACGGAGCATTTCGGACTTGACGCTTCGCGTCGTGGATCAGGACGGTCGATTGATTGATTTTCGTGGAGAGGAGATCACCGTTAGACTGCATGTACGAAGACGACAGCGATAACGTGAGATGCTCGTACTGAACGAAGCTGAGCAGGTGCAACAGACGAGAAACAAAATTAGAGAGACAATCCGATCGCCAAAGAAGAAACTCACCGCGTCGAACGTTGAATTTTTGAAATCATTGGGTTTCGCCGTACGAAATGGCTAATATCTTAAACATTGGAGGTGAACCGATCTTTGACGACAGCGTCGTCAAGATTGAGACACACACGTACAATCCGTACGCCAACACAACGTTTGGACATAACGATGAGATAAGAATACCCATACAACAGCAGGATTTATACACGTTGCCGTGCGAGAGCTTTCTCTACGTTGAAGGAAGATTGACGATAAAGAAAAAAAATGACGCGTCTGAGACAACGCTTGCGAATAATTGCGTGGCGTTCATGTTTGACGAAATTCGATACGAGCTCAATGGCGTGGAGATTGATCGCAACAGAAACGTTGGAATAACCAGTACCATCAAGAACTATGTATCGTTTACAAATGACAAAGCAAAAATTATGCAAAATGCCGGATGGGACATTTCTCACCCGGAGGGATATTTCAACTATTGCGTACCGCTCAACACATTGTTGGGCTTTTGCGAGGATTACAAACGCGTGGTTGTTAACGCTCGTCACGAATTAATTTTGATACGAGCGCGCAGCGATAACATTTGCATTGTGGGAAATCCTGCGACGGAGCCGGAAATTGAATTGTTTAAAGTACAGTGGCGAATGCCTCACGTCACATTAAACGAGATCAATAAGCTATCCATGCTACGGGCCTTAGAAAGCGGGCGATATCTTAGTGTTAGTTTCCGTTCGTGGGATCTGTATGAGTACCCTATGTTACAGAGCACGACCAAGCATTCGTGGGCCGTTAAAACGGCGACTCAGCTGGAGAAGCCGCGGTACGTTATCTTTGCGCTGCAGACCGGACGCAAGAATATCATGTCGCAAGATGTTAGCGTATTCGATGACTGTAACTTGACCAACGTGAAACTTTATCTAAACTCTGAATTTTATCCGTACGATGACTTGAATCTGGATTTTGGCAAAAATCGATACGCCGTCCTTTTCGATATGTATGCGCGTTTTCGTAAAACTTATTATGGATACGACTGCTTCGATATGCTTTGCACCGTGGTTACATTCCTGACAAAAGGACCTTTTGTTGTCATTGATTGCTCGCGACAAAACGAATCTGTCAAGAGCGCCACCGTGGATGTGCGAATAGAATTTGACTGTAAAGAGAATGTACCGGCAAATACTACCGCCTATTGTCTCGTCTTACATGATCGCGTAATCGAATACTGTCCGTTGTCGAACGTAGTGCGCAAAATCATGTAAATTGCAATATCAGCGGATATTGCAATATAAGAGGCACTGATGTACCACGATAAGCTACAGATTGCTCCGTCGTTTCGTCATGATCGTACCAACGTTTGTCGATCTGCAAGGATTCACCGTCGGGATGAAATTTGTCGTAAAGGAGGTGGCGGTTCTGAGAAACGGGGCCGTTTTGGCGCATTACATTTTTACATGTCCCATGCCATGGAGTCTCCTCATGCAATCCGACAAGTCGTGCGCTTCCTGGTTGATTGCAAATCACCATGGACTACGATGGGAGGATGGAAACGTACCGTACAGCATGGCGAAACATCTAATTACATCGGCCGTGCTTGGAGAGGGTGACGAGACGTCGACTCTTGTGTACGTTAAGGGATGTCAGAAACGAGAATGGCTGGTGGATCTACTTGAGAATAAAGCGAGAAAAAGTCTAAACATTGAGACTTTGGATGCGGATTATGAAGATATCGAATCTTTAAATAATCTAGATGTTACTAATACTATAAGATGTGAAAAACATGTTAAGAATTGCGCGTTACAAAATGTATTAAAAATATCTAACTGGTGGTCGCGACACCAGAAATATTTATGATTTTTTTTTTTTTTAATAAACTATAGATGTATACACATATAGCTGTTTTATTTCCTTTTCCCACATAGTATAATATAGATGTTTTAGTTGTTCAAAAGCTGTTTTAGCTGTTCAAAAACTGTTTAATAGCTGTTTTTAAAGGTGTTTTAGCTGTTTGATAGCTGTTTGATAGCTGTTTAATAGCTGTTTTTAAAGGTGTTTTAGCTGTTCGATAGCTGTTTAATAGCTGTTTTTAAATATGTTTTAAAGATGTTTGATAGCAGTTATCCAAATCAAATGACCGAAAGTCACGTTATTGTTTTCGTTAACATACGTGTCTCGCGGTGCCTTCATCGCAGGACACGTGCAAAACTGCACATCGTAGATTTTTCGGAAGGCGCATCCGTACGGATGCTGAGATCACAATGAAATGAGATATGATAAACAAAACCAAACAAAAGATGTGACAATAGCGAGATGTAGAAGGATGAATTTGAAGGTACGCTCAGTAGTCGAGAGTTGACTGTCGTGAGTCCAACAGCGCGGTTTTATCGTTTTATTAGCGACGAGTACTTGAGTATAACAGCGCGGTCAGTGTATATAATAAAATGGATTTCGAGGAATTGTTTGAAGGACATGAAGTGGTAGTTGTAGCAAACGAGGAAGAAATGGAAGTTGAATTCAATGAACAAGAAGAAGTGGAAGTGATTGAAGAACTAGAAATGGACGTTGACCATGATGATGATGATGATGATGATGATGATGCGAGATTATCGGAAGACTCATGTTATGATAGTGACATGCCTGAAGATGCTCCACAAGAAATTTTTCGTGTATTGAATCAGGCTGAAATAAATACATTGAATCCGTTGACGAAAATGTGTTGCACGTATTATTATTTTACGCCTGGACATATGAAGTTTTGTGCGCCATGCATCATCAGACTAAGTGGACTATTTTCGATGCTACGTGCACATCATAAACATGAGACCAGGCCATACATATTGATGAACGGTCTCTTTTGTTCTTCATGTGGAGACCCGTTACACCAAATCATGCTGAGCAATTTGTGCTCAGTATGCACAAGCTCTTTGTGAGAGACATTTAAATTTGAACATTTGTGTGTATATAGTGTATATAGTACTGTAAGCCACCCAATCTGTTGTTAGTTATGGGTGGACAGATGCTTAAAATCTGTGACTTCGGCACAGCCTGTGACTTAAATACATATATGACTAATAATAAAGGCTCGGCCGCGTGGATGGCACCAGAAGTGTTTGAGGGATCTAGGTATACAGAGAAGTGCGATGTATTTAGTTGGGGTATTATTTTGTGGAAGGTTTTAACACGCAAAAAACCCTTTGATATTGGTGCTTCAGCCTCCTATTCCGACAATACGACCCATTATCGCTCCCAGACAGAGAGAAGGAATAAACAAACCGCATGGAACTTTCATGCCAAATGTTCTGGGTTAGCAAATTTTTGGTAAGCAAATTTTATATATACGGTACCGGAACCGGGAGCGCGAACGGGGGCCGGGAGCGCGAGGGACCGCGCGCGAACGGGGGCCGGGAACGCGAGCGGGTGACGTCACGCGGACCGCCGCGGCCGTTGCACGCGGTCGCCCCTCACCCCGCGGCGCGGCGAAAACGCGGTCACCCCGCGGCGCGGCGAAAACGCGGCCCCCTCACCCCGCGGCGCCGGAAAACGCGATACCTCGCCCCCGCGACGCACGAAAACGCGGTACCCCCCCTCCCCCGCCCCGCGACGCATGAAAACGCGTACCCCGCCCCCGCGACGCATGAAAACGCGGTACCCCCCTCTCCCGCCCCCGCGACGCATGAAAACGCGTACCCCGCCCCCCGCGACGCATGAAAACGCGGTACCCCCCTCCCCCGCCCCCGCGACGCATGAAAACGCGTACCCCGCCCCCGCGACGCACGAAAACGCGGTACCCCCCCTCCCCCGCCCCCGCGACGCATGAAAACGCATACCCCCCCCCGCGGTATCTCCCTTCCCCCCTTCCCGCGGTATCCCCCCCCGCGGTTTCCCCCCGCGGTATCCGCCCCCCCCCTGCGGTATCCCCCCGCCCCTCACCCCCCCTCGGAGCTCCCGGGGTAGAACTGTCATAGTTTACCTACTTATATACATTTGACAAAATGGAATTAATGGCAATATTAATACCATTATTTATGGATGATGGAATACCTATACACAATTTTAAAAATCTTATACAAAGTTTAATAGAACCCAATAACCATATAAACTTTAGACGTCGTGCCCCAGTAAAACGTCGTAACCTATACTATTATGAAAGAATAATTCCGAGGTTTACGCGCGATCAGTTCAAGGAAATGTTCAGGATGGATAGAGCAACTTGTGAAGTAAGTGAGTGTATAAATGAAATTATTAACAAAATTAGTTAATGCGTAAACAATTTAGTATTATATGAGTTTACATCCATGCTCTTAAGTTTGTACAGAATATGTAGGTTTATCAATATCAGTGATTTATCAATTGTTATATATCTTGTTTATTTAATTACAGAACTTATCAATTGTTATTGGACAACATCTTGCACAACGTGCAGATGAATATGCACCACTCCGAAAGAAAGTATTATTTACAATATGGTTGTTAAGCAGACCAGTAACTTTTCTAGCAGCAGGAGATAGATTTAATATACTAACAAGTTCAGGTCATGATATTTTTAAAGAAATCGTTGGTGTACTTGCCGACTTGATGCCACAGTACATACAATGGCCAAATGGTGTTTATAAGAACATGTGTATGGATGTAAGTATAAAATTATTATATATTAAAACTATTTGCAGAGAACAAGAAATTTGATCTGAATATTTTTGAGCATTTATGTGTTTTTCTTTAATCAATGCTTTTTTTATCTTGCAGGTATTCGAGCAGAGATCAAATGGATTTCCGGGAGTCATAGGAGCAATTGATGGTTGTCACATTCCCTGCAAACAACCAAAAGACAATGCTCATGATTACTACAACAGAAAAGGATTTCACTCAATTATACTACAAGGTACTATGTTTACTAAATGTATAAAATCTATTAACACATATATTCAGAGAATCAGTTTTTATTGAATTAACTAGTTTTTATTACAGGCATTTGTGATCATCATACAAAGTTTATTGATTGCTTTATTGGTCTACCTGGAAGAATGCATGATGCACGCGTATTTAGAAATAGTCCAATCTATCAACGCATCATAAATGAAAGAAATCCATTATTGCTACCTGAAGAACACATAATTGGCGATTCTGCGTACCCACTAATGATGAATTTGATGACACCGTTTAGAGACACAGGACATTTATCTGTAGCTCAATCACGATACAATACCAAACTCAGTTCAATTCGATCAGTAATTGAGCGAGCATTTGGACTTTTGAAAACAAAATTTCGACGATTAAAATATTTGGATATTAAGGATATTGATCTGGGAAAACAAATAATTGCTGCAGCCTGTGTATTGCACAATTTTATTCAAAACAACATGGATGAATATGATATCAATGACGCCATTGAGGAAATACCAAATGAAGAAATGCTAAGCACAGATACAGAAAACGAAGGGCGCCCACAGATGATTGCTATTCAAAAGCGCGAACAGATTATGCGTGTGTTTTCACATAATAACTAAAAACTAAAAATATAAAATTGTTATAAACGTATATAACTAAAAACTAAAAATGTTACAATATTTATATTCTTTAAATTTGATACTTATATTTCATTATAATAACAGCAATAATATATTACCTGTTGTTTTATTTTCCGTCGTTGCTACAGCAGTCTCTTCACTGACTTGTGTATGACAATTATTGAAAAAGATCTCCATTAAATTTGGATCTGCAAAAAAGCAAATTTAAAAATCAAATACAATTTATACAATTATATTACTTGCATTTTAAGGCATGTTTCATTATTATTAGCAGTACTGAAAATTAATACGTTCACGTTACGTATACTATAGATTTTTAAATACTGCCAGTAATAACAGAATAAAAAATTAATATTTTTCCTAGTAATTCCAGTGTTTCATGCAAATATATTACAAAAAGAGAGGTTAGTTAAAATTATAAGATTATAAGAAATTATAAATTAGGTATAACTCTTTTATTCTTAACTTACCTGATGCAAGACGGGTATGAAAATCTGCATTTTCTATTACACGGTATAATTTATTTTCATATTCGTATACTTTTTCAATAACCTCTCCTTTTTCACCACAAGTCGCCATGATGTTGATCGGTAACACTTTCCGCTCAGGTAGCGAGGTAGCATAAGTAAAAACCGCTACTAAATATGGCGTCCGCTCCCTCAACTTGTTGGCATGTAGCGACCATAGACATATTATATCTAGACCGAGCATATGCCCAAATTTGAGGAGTGGGGGTATAGGCGACGTAGAAAGAGAGACACTCTGTTGTGTGGCTGTTCGTTCTCTCTCGTTTCGCGCATGCGTACGCAAAATAAGCGTGATGGGAGGGAGGCATTAAGAGGAGCGAGGTGGAACAAGGAACTGAAACGACTGAAACAGAACGGCTAGAAGTGCTGAAATTAGTTACGACCGTATAAGTGCGTATAAGCGGAAACCGCATTGTGCAAAGTGAAGTGCTGGAACGCGTACAACGTGCGTGAACGTGAGGAGTTTGGTACTTTTGGCAGGTTACGATCGACCGATCGCCCGTTCGTCGACCGACTCGCCGACCGGGACCGACACGGAGGCCAGATATCACGGTGCGCGAAATCGCGACAGGTGTCCCGAGCCCGTGAACCAGTGGCACGAGGGAAGAGACCGGACGACGACGAGAACGCGCGCGCGCGAGAGCGAGAGCAAGAGCAAGAGCGTGAGCGAGAGAGAACGACGACGACGACCGAGGCCGAGGGAGTGACACGCGACGTGGTGCGTGCCGTGCATGGTGGCCGTGGTGGTGCGTCCGTCCGCCCGCTCGCCCATCCCTAACATCCCGTACGCGCGGCACGGTGAGGCAATTACGGCACAGGACCCACGGGACCCACAGAACCCGCAGGACCCAGAGGACGCGCGACACACGCACGGCGTCGGGGACGCGCCCACACACACAGGCGCGTGGGCACAAACGCAAACGCAGCTCGGAGGAGCTTGGCTGAAATTGCCAGTGTGGTTGAAATTGCAAAAAATGGTGAATTGCTATATATGTTGGAAAGAATTCGATCCTTCGTTTCCACGACAATTTCACAGGTAATGTATTAATCTGGAAGTGGTTAGATTTTATCACATGTGTATTTCTTTATATAAAAATAGGGTAGACGTACCATTTGTGGCCACTGTACCTTCTGTGGCCACTCTCTCTTTTAATGCTAAATATTAAGATTGGCCGAGTTCGAAACACCCTGCAAAGGTGTCGAAATAGAAGAATAATTCTATTGGCAACACTTCCTTTCCTTTCGCGACTCATTTCATAGCAACGCGGAAAGCTACACAACAAAATATATTGCACCTCCAAGATTCTGGCTAAACCTTACAGAAAAGGTTAAGAAGACGGCTGGTAAGTAACTCTTCGTTATTCATTTATGTCAGCTTATCCTGCACACAATCGTGTTTATATTATAATAGGTATATTGTTTTCTCGATTACAATATAAAATCATTGAAAAATAACCTAAAATATGCTGTAAATACGGTATGGCCGAAAATAGAACATCGAAAGTATCATTGTACTATTTGTGGCCACCCCATGGCCACATATGGCGCCCGCAATTTCCATTTTTGGCCAGTCAGTTCCGAACGTTGGTTTTTCATGGAATTTTATAGTAATAGCTTGATTATTATAAAACTATATAAGAAAATAACTACATAGGATTTTTTTATCATAATTTTCGATTGATTTGCGTTTTTTATTATTCTTATAGAAGGGTATGGCACCAAAGAAAAAAAACGTATTAGAAGAGAGGAAAGAGTAGCGAGAATGGAACTAAACAAGAAGATTAAAGCCGAGAAATTAGAGAAAAGGCAACAAAAAAAAGCAGAATCTGCAGAAACAAAAACTGCTAAAAAGAGAAAATAGTGCAGCTATAATCGACGTTACATGGTTTTGTTTTTTAGAATATATTCTAAGATTTATTATCGATAGTTATATATTTTCTACTGGAATATATTATTTGTTGCATAAAATGCTTTTGTCGTTCGAATAAACCATTATTTAAATAAAATTGCGTGGGTTACCTGTTTTATAAATTTTCTGTCAATATTTTTTGTCCAAAGTGGCCACAAATAGTACAATGACTGGCCAAAAATAGTGCATTTGTGGCCACTTTTGGTGAAATAGGGGGTTCACTGATTATATACCATTTTCGCGATTAATTATGCGTAAAAAAAACTTTTATTCGTAATAATTCGATTCCTTATACCCTCCGGATGACGTCGATCAACTTTCTAGGTGCTCATATATATTTATTTTAAACTTATCTTCAAATTAATAGTAGGCTATCGCTTAAAGTGGCCCCAAATGGTACGTCTACCCTATTATACGTCTCGGAATTAACATCTCGACGATTGATATAAAAAGTGCTGTGTGAATCCGACAAACCAAGTTGGCTCCCAGTTTTTCATATCGGATGTTCATATCGGAAAGATCAAATGATGTTAAATATTGTAAAGTCGGTTTATAAAGTAATTATTTCTGTTAATAATCACTGGCGGAATAAATATATTATTTGGTATAAAAATATTCTTCAGCTTTAATTCAAAATAATGTATAGTATTATGTTTAGTTTTCCGAAAGATGCAGAAAGGCGAGAAAAATGGTTCGCTAGCATTGGGTACACTATCAGTGCTTACAAAAATGCAAGAATTTGCAGTGATCATTTTGCACAGAAAGATTATTATTACTGTGGCACACCTGTACCATGTAAAAGATTATACAAAACTGCAATTCCATCTATTTTTATGCAAAGGTAACAATAGACTTTTCAATAAGATTAGATTACGATTTTTTTAAAATAAATTATACTTTTATTAAGGTTATATTATTTATTGTTACTATAGTAAAAGGTTACTACATAAAAATTATATATCATACATATATTTTATATATAAAGCATCAGATATAAAGAAATGTTTTTTGTTTCATATAGATCTCGTCAAAACAAAGAAAACTCAAGCAATATAACAAACACACAAGACAATCAAGATTCAATAATGGATATCGAACATGATACTACTAATGGTGACAATAATATTACAAACGAAGAAAACACAAGCAATATAACAAACACACAAGACAGTCAAGACTCAATAATGGGTATCGAACATGATACTAGCAATGGTGACAATAATACTGGTAATGGGGCAATACTTTCAAAAAGAAATAGTGGGAAAAGGTAAGATAAACACAAAAATAAACATTCTAATTTGTTCCGATTTGCAAATATTATAAATAAATTTTTGTTTCAGAAAACGATGTGATATTGACGAAGTTGAAAAGGTTTTCGTCAGAACTGGTAAACATAATGTAGAATGTTTAAAAAAAACAGAGTTCACTAGTAATGCTTGGATAACATTTACAAAATATCTAAGATATAATAGATATTTAAACAAAGTGTCTGTTGCACGAAAGTCAAAATTAGAAAAAAAATTAATATCGCTGCAATCTATGACACAAATGTTGAAAGCTAAAAATTTGGTAACAGAAGATGTTGCGAATGCCCTGAAGGTTAGTAATTAATAATGCTTTGAAACTGCAGATTTTTATGTATTTCGTAATTAACGAATAACTTAAAATACTTGTAAATTATATTTCAGTTAACAGTAATTGTTACGAATATAAAAATATAACATAAAAATGTGCAGTCCATAATTATATTGATCTTTGTACAGAAGTCATTTAATAGATTGCCAACCAGCAAGTATTATACTTAAGTATTTGTTAATATAAGCACTATGGCAGTGCTGAGATTAAAATTGTATTTAGGACAATAATAAGAGTAAATGTAGATATAATATAAAGAAAGGTAAAGAATAGTATGTGTAAATGTCAAAATAATTATGTAAATCTTAAAAGTTAAAATAACAAAGGGGATCCTGAAGCCGTCTGTATTACCGACCAAATTCTATATCTGTCCTTGTAGACAATGATGATAGATAAGGATAGACATGGTTATAGGTTATAATTTCTTCGAAGCACTCATTTTTATTCCAGGCTTTCAATCTCAATTTCAAAGTTATTTTGTGCACGTCTACTGAAGAGTGGGAACATTTCATTTCGTACATATTACTTATACAACTGTTTATATTAGAAAATGAGATGACAGCATTTTTACATTTTTTCAATTATTACTAATTATTTTACATTCCCACTCTTCATTAGTACCCATAATTTACTCCTGTAAAAGGATTTTGCAATCTATAAAGCCGTTTCAAAGAGCAAGCTCTGACTGTTTTTGTCGGTATTCAGGATCCCCTTAAGAAAGTAAGAAAAGTAAAAAAAAGTAAGTAATCGTGTAAATGTAAAAGTAATTAGGTAAATGTAAGAAGTTAAAATAACAAGTTTCTTCTTATTTTATTTCGACATTGCATATAAACGTATAGAGAACGCGAATACTTCGGTAAAGTAGAAATGATGTAATTTATCATGTTACGGGTGGTAAATTAGATAATATCGTAATGTTTTATAGGATGTAGTGCCTGGTCCTGTAGAAGAAAAATTACACCTTGCGACTAAAGTTAGAAGTAGACATGTATACTTTTACAACGAAAAAATGAAAGTACATTTAGCAGCACAAGTTTTCAGTAATTCGGTAACTGCCGCACTTGGGTTTGGAGAATATGACTTAAAATTACCTAATTTTGCCGGAGCTTCAGCAACCGCGACATTTTGCAAGACATTTAACGACATATTTGACATATTAAATTCTAAAAATTTAAATAATAAAACAGAAACCAAACGAGCAATAACGAAAGATAAAATACGTATTCTAAAAGATAACATTGAGAGGTTTGTTTTATATATTAAATCTTTAAAAATTAAAGACGTTCCTGTACTTCAAAGTGTACGAAAAACAGGCTTTATTGGGTTTGTTATTGATTTACAAAATAGTATTGCTTTAGCAGAACAGCTATTTAATGAAAATACAATAGAGTTTTTGTTAACATACAAATTATCCCAAGACCACATTGAAACTTTCTTTTCTTTAATTAGAAGAATGAACGGTTGGAACAATAATCCGAGTGCAAAACAATTCAAAGCATCTTATAGAAAAGTATTACATTTAGCAAATGTGTCTGTTCCTTTAAGTGCAAACTGCATTCCACAAGACGACACTGTACTACTTAATGTATCTAATAATGAATCTGTAAGAAACGAGCAAGTAATAACTGCAGATAATGTACAACAAAACGCAGATAATGATTCTGAGCAAGATGCTGCAAATGCTATTTTTATGGATCATGATTATTTTAATCAAAACAATAATTGGTTCTTAACTGAATATGCTGAGGAAGTTATTACGTACATGTCTGGATTTGTTGCTAAAACTGTTACAAACAAAATTGATTGTTTATTTTGTAAACAATTGCTCATTGCAAGCGAGGCACAGAAAGAATCAGACACATATACTGGTAAACTGTTACAGCGAAAAAATCGCGGTGGTTTGTATGTAGCATCATATGATGTTATTATAATATGTAAGAACGCAGAAAAAACTTTCAGAAGTAATCAAGACAAATTATTTACAACTAAAAATATATTAAATGTTTTAATATGTCAATCTTTCCGCTCACTTCCTTCATATGTATTTGATACAGATAAACATATTTATGAACAGTCTCCATTGTTTGATCACCGAAGTCAATTAATAAAACTAATTTTGAAAACTTTTTTCAACGCGCGTCTTAAATATGAAAGTACAACGCTTACAAATTCCATCCGAAGAATAAGAATGAAAAACAATAAATTAACACTGTTTCAAAATCAATAGAATTCGAATTATAATACTGAATAAGATACATTGTGTTACAGTTTTCTCTGGTATTTTAAAAGTATATAAACAAAACTACTACACATTTTTAATACTACAACACTTAATGTTATATGTTTCTATAACATTTATTGTTAATATTCATTTTATGTTAATGTAACACATTAATACTATAACATTTTATATGTAAACGATAAGTATATCCTAATAAACACTAAGCAAAAGTTCCAATATATCTGTGATTTTATTTTGTATTCAATTATACCTTAATTATTTTATATATTTATTTATAATTATACCTTATTTATATTTATTTGGTATTCAATTAGACTTTATTTTATACATCACAATTCCTTAAATGAGGTTCCTCCGCCTTTCTGCATATCTTTTGGAAAACTATAAACATATAATACTTTACATTATTTTGATTTGAAGCTGAATATTTATATATAATAAATAAATATATATATGATAAAATCTAACCATACTCAGATTTATTATATATTACCTGTGAAATTGCCATGGAAACTAAGGATTCCATTCTTTGTAACATATGTGGTATTTCATAATTTTTGGCAATTTTAGCCACACTTTTGCTATAAAATATTAAAAATAATTCACTTAAAATAGTAGTGATTTTAAGATTATAATAGTTCATATATATATAATAACCAATACATACAACTTGTATTTGTTCCTAATATCGATGGTATTTACTTTATGCTGTAGCTGCAGAACCACAGAGTAATATGCTTTTTACGTATAAACAGATATTGCTTTTTATGTCATCTGTTTATAGTATTTATTAACGTTTGATATATATAGTCACCATCTACCATAGAGAAAGAGAGTTTTCACGTTCCCCAGCACTTTATTTCACTACTTTATTTTATTGGCGTCCTTTTATAAACTTGAATAAATACCGATAAACAAACTCGCCGTAAAAAGCATTATCTTTTTATATGTAAAAAACGTATTTACTCTGTAGTTTTACAGCAACTTCTAGCCGTTTCACGTTCCAAGTTTTCGTTTCTCGTTCCACCTCGCTCCTCTTTCTTAATGCCTCCCTTCCATCACACTTATTTTGCGTACGCATGCGCGAAACGAGAGAGAACGAACAGCCACACAACAGAGTGTCTCTCTTTCTACGTCGCCCTATACCCCCACTCCTTAACGCTCGGTCTAGATTTTAGGCTAAGTATTACTTGCTTTTATATTTAAGAAAAAGAATTTTATTTTATGTATCACTCGCAAAACAGGCATCTTTGTATGCGACTATACGACATTCGTTTTCCTTTTATATGTGCGATATTCTTAATAAGATCCGCTCTTTCATTTATTATTATACTATTTAACTATTGTATTATTGTAAACCTTTCGCTTTCCAAGGGGGGCAGGATGTTGGATCTCTGCAAGCTCCTCATTGGGCAAAGACCGCACTAGACTTTGTCCCTAGTTTTAAGTTGGCTACAGTGTACTAAGAAGAAGCGCACGGCGCGAAATACATTGAGAACGTTACGAGCACGATTGGTGTGAGCATCTGAATCCCTTTCTTCTTCACCTTTTCCGGAATAAGTTCGCTAGTCGAAACAATGTTTATTAACATATGTAATTTATTAACACAGAATAGACGAACAGAAGAATAGCGCTAAGGAACAGTGATGAAATTTTATTTTATATTCTTTACATATGTTAAGGGGGGATATACCTTTGTGAGGGCAAAATCAAGGGTCATTTTTGACAATTTATTTAAGAAAAACAAAGCGATAATTTTAAATTTGGTTGTTTATGCATCTTAATACAAGTCTTGAGATAAAAAAAAATTTATTAATTATTTGGAAATAAAATGGCGGCGCAGTGGCTGATGAAAGAAAATTCCTTTTTTTTATAGTCCTCCACGGGCGTACTCGTACAGGTCACAATTTTCAAGCTAGGACAAAAATAAAAAAGATTTAGAAATTAGATATAAAAAACTAGAAAAGTACGTAGGATTTTCCAAAAATATTGATTTAAAAAAAAATAGTGTCATTATGGAGAAAAACTATTTTTTATTGAAAAAATCGGTCGATTTTCGATCATAAAATCGTTAAATTTTAACTTATCGGAAAAATCCTACGTACTTTTCTAGAAAATGTAATTAGAAAGCTACAACTAAAATTTCAAGTCGATCGGTTCAAAACTGAAGGCGCTATGAATACGTCCGTGTCAAAAAACATAGTTTTGAGAAAAACGCGTTTAAAGTTTCAAGTACTATGAAATTATGGAAATTTAGTGTTTACCTTTAATCGGCGATGCCTGGACCATACAGTTGTCCTTCTAGTTGAACATTCTCCTGCTCTCCTTCTTTTCTGGAAGATGTAGCTTCTTTACGGGCTATTTTTGCCTCTTCAGTGAGGGAGTGCTCCGATCTCGCAATACGCATGTCGTCAGCGTCGCTACAAAAATTGTAGCACTGAAAGCCAATAGTTATTCTCAGTTGACTCATAACTTGCATTATGCCTTTGTATCCGTCATTGAAGTAAATTACTGCAAGATTCACGGCAATGTCAAGTACACTCTTGCCCCCAGAAACAGTTTTCGGAGCCATTGACCACATCATAGCATTAAAACTCTCGTTCGAGTTCTGAGTGTACCCGCCCAAGCAACGTGTCAGCAAGTCGTCACTGCTCAACTCCTCGTATGTTTTCTTGATGGCTTCAAAAATGTCTTTTGACATTGCTGGACCGTGCTCGTAATTATCTTCATCTCCTCCGATAGCCTTGCGCAGTTGCCAAGCACACCATGATTTCGGGCCCTCCGGGCAAATGATGTTGAGGTTTATCATTATTAGAAATTTTATGATATAACGTGGCCCAGATAGCTTTTTTCATTTCTTCGACAGAGTGACAGTGTCTACGAATGGCCAATCCGTAATAAATCGTGAGTTCATCGATAAGTTTACCAGTTAACTTTCCTTTGCCACCCAATTTATTTTCTTTGCTAGATTTCGGAGCCGACTGCCCATTCTTTTTTGCACATGATCGATGCACTCTTTTTTATGTACGTTTGGATTTTTCTCGACAATCGCTTTAAAAGTCTTGCAATCCCTATCTCCGATGTAATTGATATAAGTAACTTCATCTTTTTCGTTGGTTCGCGAAAACATTTCTGTTGCTCCATCTACTTCCATCTTCCCAGCCTCGATCCCTCGTGATTTGCCTCGCATGCTGCTTCATGATTCTCCCTCCATTTCTCGAACTCGGCAGTGTCTTCTTTATCTTTCCACCGTGAGCACGCCGTACAAAATTTACTTTTCACTATTACATCGACAACTTTCCCAGTGTACCAGCCTATTAACGAAACAAGTCCATAGAGTGACGAAAAACCTTTTTTGCGCCAGGATCCATCGCCTGACACTGTAATTCCATTGTTTTCGCCTTTATCAACAGACATTCTTTTTTCTTCTTGAGCGGCACTCTTTATTGAAAAAGAACAAACAGTTTCAGAAGCTTTGTAAATAGTTGAAATAATCAAATCATAACTTTTTTGCGCCACTGGCGATGGCAAATCCATTATGGAGCAGAATTTTTTAATGCCATTTATTCCGATACCTAGCAAACGCATTGCAAAAATTAATCGCCTATTCACTTTATAAGCCTTGTTCTCTATTTTTGGACAGCTATTTATATACACTGGTGGACATTTCTCACATGTAACAACAATTTTGAAACCTAAGCCCTGTTTGCTTGCCTCGGTGAATTTCACTTTTTTATGGCACGTATGGCATACTAGAATATCAGATAAAGCAGAAAAAACTGTAGCAAAACACAGTATACGATAGCCAAAAGTATACACAGTATACGAAATCCACTCTTGGCCAACGTGTACGTTTTTTTTTTAATATCTGTTTATTATACACCGTCGACATAGTAATCGGTGCTCCATCTCATAGTTGTTATTGCGATAAAAATGTTACCACAGCCCCAGTGGTCGAATTGGTACGACACCCGCACGGTATACGGGAGGTTCCAGGTTCAAACCCTGGCTGGGGTAACATTTTTTTCGCAATAAAAAATTAAACTATTTAACTTAGAAATTACATCAACGGACCAAAACTCCTGGTCGAAATTAATAATGTCTCGATGTGATCCGAAAAAGTGCCGTGTGAATCCGACAAACCAAGTTGGCTCACGGTTTTTTCTATGTTCATATCGAAAGACGTTATATATATGGCCAGTCAAGTCGATTTAAAATTACTTAATTGTTATTCTATATACTGGCGAATAAAATTTATTACTTCTATATAAGAAATATAATTGCAACATATTTTCCCGTCCCACTTAACACAGACTGCGGACTGTCGGATATAAAATGTCAAATATCCGGTGTGGTTAAAAAATATGTTGCAAAGCACATACATGCTTCACCCAACTTGCAACAGATATAACACACATTATTCACACATTACAATTAAATACAATGACCAGAAAACAACAGAGATAAAATACAATTTATTTACCATGGATCGCTATGTATTTATTTTTTGCACGTAATAATCCGAGCAAAATAAATTATTTCTCAAAAATTATGTCTAATATTTCAGACTTTGCGGTGTTTCATCGCAGTGAATAAATTGTACTATCACTAGGTGTTGTTCTTGGTTTAGAATAAGACGTTTCGTGAATATTTCAATTTACTTCATCACATGACGAGTAACGCCTGACGAATTGCTAAATCAAGAACGACGAATTCTCTTCAATTCGAGAACCAAATCTAGTAGTTAAGCTGTATGTTTGCTGCGACAATTATTTTCGTTACTTTTTAATATATGTATATGTTATTCCGAAAAATTAGGAAATGCTTTCATCTCACCAACAAATGTCACGTTTTTCATCGCTGTAATCAGTGGAAAAAAGAATTGAGCAATTTAAAAATAGCACTTTAAAGAGCAAATCTTTTGAAAAGCTTTTTTACAAATGGTTAAAACCTTTCCACGAAACTGTACCTTTTCAAATAAGAGAGTACCTTATCAAATAATTCTTTTCCTGAAAAATGACCATTTTCAACGCAATCAATTATCTTACTTGATAATTTTCTTCCGCGATACGCATTGCAATTATATTGGAAAGTTGAATTTTGAAACATAAAAGGGCGCGTGGGTTGTAAATTGCGTTCATTCAATAGCCAATCAACTTGTCACTTTCCTGCAAAAGTTGAATTTGTGCATACGTTTCTCTTGCAAACGAATTCAAGAATCGAAAAAATAGAATGTAAAATACATCTCATGCGCACACTGGGAGATTGATAAAGATTTACGTAATAATATGGGCCGGTATCACAGTCTCCGATTAACGTGATTCTTCGATTACACTCACTCTTCGTCTCTTTCTAGGGGGATAGTTAGAAAGAGATGCAGAGTGAGTTTAATCGAAGGATCACGTTAATCGGAGACTGTGATACCGGCCCTATGGTTTTGATATCGGGATGTGAATCACGCGATTTTCATGTAATGTGTCGATAATTGCATTATGACAGCTGACTTATCTATCAATTCTGCATCTTTGAACTGCATTATCACGCAGTTAATTCCCACGCAATTGTTTCTCGGAGGTCGCGATTCTTTCAATAAGCGTCGTGGCGTCGCCCGTGCGCTTACGTGTCATTGACAGGCGGAGTTCGGCCCGATTCGACAAGTGGTTCGTCCTGGCCGTTTTTGAAGCAGCATTGCTTGAAGACCATCGCAGAAGAAGAAGAAGAAGAAGAAGAAGAAGGATTATTAAGGTTACTGTAGCAATTATCATTCTCTTTTTGTCATTTTTTTCGCATTTATTTACCTTTATTTGTCCGTACGTACACACACGCAGATAGAGAGGGTCATAAAATACTGTGGAAGTGACGAACCACAGAGTCTTGATCTCTATTTGCAACACACACACAACACATACATTTTATTTTACTTTTTTATTTTATCTTTCTTCCATTTAATTTTTCGTTTTGCTTTTTTCTGATATGGAGATGTGTGATGAATTGCCCAAAAAACCTAAGCGAAGTTTCGTAGAAGCTTGGCTTAGTAATGAACGTTACAAGTATTGGATACGTAAAGTATCACACGACGAAAGTCTTTATCATTGCACTGTGTGCAATGAAAATTTTTCGTGCAATGCAGCACATGTTTCCAGACATGCGAATTCTGCGTGTCACCAAAAAAACTTGAAAAAGAATGTATCATTATCTAATAATGATGACATACCTGTAAAAGATACATCGAAGAAGTCAATGTTTAATAACAAATGGCTAGATATTGACAATTTTAAGTTATGGTTACGTGAGGTTCCACATGATAGCAGTAGATGTTTGTGTGCAATTTGCGATAAATCTTTTGATGCCCATTTATCGCATATTCGTCGGCACGCAGAATCTGAAAGTCATTTAAATTTATGCCAAAAAACGATAGGTATTGAAGCGAACAAATCAAATGATGATTTTAATATGCAAGATAAAGAATCTCTTTTGTCGTTTGATGAGCGTTCAAAAACAGCGCAAATATTATTTGCCGCTTTAATGGCAGAAAGAAATATACCGTATCAGACGGCAGATGAAATTCTTAAATTATTTCAACACATAACACCAGATCCTGTGGTAAAAAGCATGAGCATGGGTCGAACTAAATGTAAAAACATAATTACAAATGTTTTGTATCCGGTTGAAAGTGAAAATGTCGTTAACAATCTTCAGAGAACAAAATTCTCTATTTTTGTAGATGAAACTTCCGATATCTGTAACGAAAAATAAACGACCTTTTTCGTTCGATACATTGATCCTGAGACATTAGATGTTCCT
>JASTWK010000490.1:32500-132648 GCA_030770225.1 Temnothorax unifasciatus | reverse complement strand
GCCCTCGAGGCGCGCGCACTACGGAAAATAATTTAATAGCCTACAATGTACAAATATCATGAAAAAATATATAACATTATAAGAAACAATCTTCACCGTTCGATTGTGGATATCGCCTTTCCTTTACCATTTCCTATTCCATCTAATAAATAAAAAAATAAATGTTAATAAATATGTATACGTGTAAATGTATGGAAAAAATTTATAATGTTACAATTTCTCTTCGTTCGGTTATCAATATTGCGTTTCCTTTACCGCCCTCTCTACCCTACCCAATCTTACGTTTGGCGTTATCGCTCACTCGCGCTCGTGTCCATGCCTTGCGCTGTAGCGTCTCAGCACTCTCGTTCGCTAGTTCGTTTGCGTGTCGCGCTATCGCTCCCACCCGTCACGCGTTCGACGCTATCGCTTCCTCCCATATCGCTCTCTCGTTTTCGCTCACCGTTTCTTTTTGTTTGTCTCGCTCAGAGGCATCGCGTTCCCGCGACCGACCATTTTTACGCACTCAGCATTATCGCGCTCCCGCGACCGACCATTTTTTCGCGCTCGACGGTTTATAATATATACGGGTCAGGTATGCGTAAAAAGGAATACTATTTTTTTTCGTCGATTTTACATCAATTTTATTATTTAATAAAATACAATACAGATTGACGTATACATATGGAATAAAGAATAAAACGAATACAATTAAAAACGAGTAATACATTGAAAAAAATTATATCGTACGAATAATATATGTTTTTTTATATTTAATCCGTGGCAGAGTCGATGTTGGACAGACCGTCGCGTCGCTCGATCCACCAATCGCACTTCATCACGTTCTCCATCGCGCAGCACCGTCGATGACGTCCGCAGCGATATGCGTGATTGGCGCGAAGAAACTCCAATCTATCGATGTCGTCGTACTCGGCGTCGATGGCGCAGATCGTCGCGTCGACGTCGCCGAGAATCTCCTCCAGCCACCTCTTCTTCTCGAGGCCCTTCACGTAGATTCGCGCATCGGGTGTCACCTCTCTCTCCCACGTTTCTTCGAGATTGTCGCACACCACGAGCCGAATAATCGTCCTCGCCTGACGATAGTCCGTGTCCCTGTCCTCCCAACGGAGGCCGTGATGGTTCGCTATCAGCCAACTGGCCCTTGACTTCTCGGCGCTCGTCAGCAGATCCCATTTCATGGGCGCGCAAAAGACGTGATGCGCGAGTACGCGCGTCTTGCTTCGCAACACGGCCACCTCCTTCGCGACGAATCTATCGCCCACTGTGAACCCTTACAGGTCGACGAAGATCGTCGTCGTCGTTGCTGCTGTTGTGGCCATTTGAATCAGCGCGTTGGAAAAAAATGTAATAACCTCAGCTTAAGGATGTGTTTGAACTGCTCGTTCCTAACAGAGTCTGAGGAACAATGGAAGGATCCTCGACGTTATATATCCCCCATTTACCGGGAAATGGGTTTCCTACGACCGCATTTTTCAGTTAGATAATTTTTATTTGCACGTTCGTCAGCGATATATGTCTCGTTTCCGGGAACTGTTATTTTCCTTCGACCACATTTTCCGTTAGATAATTTTTCGCACCACGTTAGTCAGCGGACTGTATTCGATGACGCGGTCGTGAACGATTAGACAAAAGGCGGTGGTTTTCGGCGGAACGTTTTCCTTGTTTTCGAATTCGATGCGCACGTCCACGGTGGCGCTCTTCACCGATTCGTTTTGACGGGAACAATCGATCACCGCGAGCGGAGCTACCCGCGCGAATTCGCGCGGGGAGAAGAGCGCGTCGTCGCGACTGTTCCCGTAGTACGCTCCTCGAAATTTCGCGTACATCTCGTACAGCACGGCGAACTTGTCGTTTTCGAAATCCGCGTTCACGTCGTCGTAGGGATAGAATTCCGAGATGAGATACAATTTTACGTTGGCTAGCGCGCAATGATCGAACCTCGATGCGTTTTCCGTGAATTCGTTTCGCCGTCCGGTCTGCAGCGCGAATATGACGTATCGCGGCTTCTCCAATTGCGGCGCGGCTTTCACGGCCCACGAATGTTTGGTCGTGCTCTGCAGCAGGGGAAATTCGTACAGGTCCCAAGATCGAAAGCCCGCGCTCAGAAATCGTCCGCTCTCCAACGTTCGCAACAGCGATAATTTAGTCACGTCGTTCAGCGTCACGTGAAGCATGCGCCATTGCACCTTCAGCAACGTAATTTTAGGATCCTTGGCCGGATCTCTCGGCACGGTTTTCTTCGGATCTACGACGCAGTTTTCGTCGGTACGAGCGCGTATCAGGATAAGCTCGGGTCGCGCGTTTATCACCACGCGTTTATAGTCCTCGCAGAAACCCCACAAAATATTCAACGGTACGCAAAAGTTGAATTGACGGGACGCGCTGGTCAGATTCGAATCGTTCGTCGGATAACTCCATCCGGCGTTCTGCAGTCTTCTGGCTCGTTCGACGGTCAGCGACACGTAGTTCTTTATCGTGCTGGTTATTCCGACGTTTCTACACCGATCAATCTCCACGCCGTCGAGTTCGTATCGAATTTCGTGGAACATAAACGAGACGCAGTTGTTAACTAATTTCGCGTATCGACTTTGATCTTTCCCTCCCTCCTGTGTTCTCGCGCCGTCGTCGTAGAGTCGTCCCTCGACGTACAGGAAACTGTCGCACGGCAGCGTATACAGATCCTGCTGCTATATAGGTATTCGTATCTCGTCGATGTGCCCGAACGTCGTGTTGACGTACGGGTTATACGTGTGAGTCTCGATTCCGACGATGCGCTCGTCGAAGATCGGCTCACCGCCGATATTCAAGATGTCGGCCATGATTTTTCCTCTCGATGTGGAAACGATGCGGCGGTAACGACGAGTTTCTCACGGCAAGACCTAGCGATCGTAGGAACCTGACGTTGGTGTTGCTGAGAACGGCTCTCCTTCCTTCTCCTCCACCTCTTTTTTTTCCTACGCTTCCGATTTCGTCGTAAAACGGGTCAGCTCGCTCGTTCGCACAATTCGCGCTAGATCTGTTCAGAACGAGCATCCCTCCTCTCGCTCTCTCACTCTTCAGGTCGCGGAGATACGCGCGCGCACACACTAACTTTGACGACGACGACGACGTACGTGTAACCTGATCGTTATCTCTTCGCCGCGGAAATCGATCAATCGATCTTTCTGATCCACGACTCGCACCGTGATATCGGTGACGTTTCGCGCGACGATCGGAAGGTAAATAATCTGCGTCGGAGTCTCCGACAGTTTATATCCCGGTGGAACTTTCGGCGCGAATTCGTGTATCGCGTGCACCGAGCGTCCGTTGCTGTACGCTCCCGTGGTGATACTGCATTCGATGCGAATTATGTTTACGCTCATGACGTCAACTGGTCCGTCGAAAACGTACCATTTGTTCGGTTTTAAAATACGATCGCGCGAGAAACCCAAAAGAGAACCGATGTTGTTCGGTTTTGTAAAATTCACCCGGTAGGCGCATTTTATCTCGCTCCTCATGGTATTCTCGTTGGCGCGAAGAGCGAGTATTCCATCACCGTCGACATCCTCGTCTTCGTCCTCGTATATGTGATAGATGTCGTCGTCGTCGTCGTCGTCGTCCTTCTCCGTTCGGTTTTTTCTTTTACCCGTCCAGCGTCGGTCTGCAATTTTCCTTGTGTCTCTTTAATTTTTTTCTCTCTCTCACGGACGCGATAAAGAAGAGCGACGCGTAGATATCTGCTCACGGCCCGCAGCTCGTACGATCCTTCCGGAACGACGATCGTCCGGTCGTCCTCGCCGAAGTAGAAGCGATTGTTCGCGGACGTAACGTTCGGAATCGAATTGTACGTCTCAAAAGTCGCCAAACCCAGCTCGTATTCGCCGTCGCTCAAATCCAAAGCGGGAAAGTGACTCGCCGTGAGAACGCTGCTGGTTCCGGTCAACGTGAGAGTCAGCGACATCGCAAGAGAACGTCGATCGTTCGCCACTCCCCCAATCGATTTCGCGAAGAAATCGCAGGCACAGCTGTCCGCAGATTCTCTGATCGAATGTCTGAAACGCGCGACGATTGTACGTCACGATCGCGCTCTCGCCGCCGCCATCTCCGAGATATCGCGCGAGATCCCTAGGCGGACGGAGATTTCCAAACGCGTCGAAGTAGATCGCAGCGTTCCCTTTTTTCGCGTAAGCGACCCAATGCGTGCCCGGACCCACCGCGTCGTCGAGATTCACGATGCCGCACTCCGCGCGTCGCACCCTCGTCGGCAGAGCGTCGCGCATGAACACCCCACGGAAGAACGGTATGCGTAGGTGACGCGCCGATCGATCGAGCTGCTCGTTCGTCGTGATGCCGTACGGAGAAAGATGCACTAATAACGTCGCCTCTTTCCGCGAGATTTTTTTTTCAGCGACTCTCCTCGCGCCACCTCCGCGTTTCTTATACGACGAGAGGTACATCCCGCGACCCACCATCGCGCGATTGTGTCGATGCAATTCTTCGAGTTGTTTTTGCGCCGCTTTGTTGGCGCTCACCGCTTTGGCCACGCCAGCCGCGCCACCGATCAAGGAACCGAGCGCGCCCAGCATCGGCAGAAAAGGCAAGAAGCCGCCGCGTTTTGCTGTCGGAAGTATCCTCCGCTTCTTCCTCCCGCTCTTCCTTCGCGTCTTTTTCCTCAATCCCATTCCTTTCCTCGTTTTTCTTTCGCGTTCCATACCCATGCCCAGTTTCGTCTTCGCCTTCATAGCCGCCCATACGGCCGCCGCGGCCAGTCTCTCACTAGCCGTGGAATCCTTCGCGGTGACGCGCTCGCGCGCCCTCTCGACGAGCAGTCGATCGGCGACGTGTCGCTCGGCGAGCTCGCCGCTTCGCGAATACGCGACGTCGTGCTCTCGACACGCCGCGTCCAACGGATTGATGCCTTCTTCGCCGCGCGCTAGTCTTTGCGCTAGACGCGTACCGGGTCCGCAAAATTGATAGCCGGGTATGTGCAGCTCGAAGGGAAGAGCGTTTATCGCGCGATTGAGCAGACCGGTGCCGCGCATTCGGTCGCGGTTGCGGGAGGATTTTTTTCTTTTTTTTATTGCTTCGAATGGGAAATCGATGACTCATCGATTACAACGTCCATGCGGTTGCACTCGTGACAGTCTTTGATGAACAACGGTGGATCGTCTATGTGCGTTCGCTGTTACGGACGATTGTAATGTTCCATGCACGGGCGATATCTCTGCGCCTCGGGATCCGCTTTTATGTGTTCCGGCAAACGGTCCCACAGCAAATGCACGTATCTCTCAAAATGACGCAACAGAATGACCTTCGGAACGATTTCCAACTCCTCGGCCGTTAGATTGAGAATATCGTGTCTATCCGCCAGTATGGGAAACATTCTCGATCACCGATGCGCGCGAACGATTCGTTGATTTTAGAATAATTATTGCACGGACACGGCGACGCGCTCGCGTTTCCTATACCAGCGCGCGAGGCGTTTGCACACGCGCGCCCCCTCCCCGAGCGACCGGAAATTCATCGCGCGCGAATCGAGCGAGCTCGCGGAAAAGACCGAGAGACAGAAAAAGAGAGGGCGAGATGCGATTCGTGCGACAGTCGGTGACGATAGGAGTCTCGAATGCGGATCGCAAAATACTGGCGGGGTCGGGCGCGACCGAGGGAGGAAACGGAGAATCGCGCAGGCACGGTCCTCTCCTGCCGAACGTCGTGCGCTGCATCATTTGCGGTCCCTCGAATTGCGGTAAAACGAACGTTCTGCTGGAACAGCCGCACGGTCTTCGTTTCGAGAACGTATACGTGTACTCGAAATCTCTGCAACAACCGAAGTATCGATACCTCGAATGATTGTTCGAGCCTATGAAGGAGATCAACTATCGCGCGTTTTCCGACAATCGAGAGGTCGTTCCACCGGACGAGGCGCTTCCCGACTTGATCTTCGTCTTCGACAACGTGGCCTGCGACAAGCAGGACAGGATGAGGGAATACTTTTCTGTGGGTCGACATTCGAATATCGATTGCTTCTATCTCTGTAAGACGTACGCTAAAATTCCGAAACATCTAGTACGCGATAACGCAAATCTGTTGATCCTGTTCAGGCAGGACGGCACCAATCTGCGACACGTGTACGACGATCACGTGAACATCGATATGTCGTACGACGAGTTTCGCGCATTCTGTCGCGAGTGTTGGCGACGCGCCTACGGTTTCGCCGTGATAGACAAAGACAGCTCGTTGCGAGGCGGACGGTACAGACGGGGGTTTCACGACTTCGCCGTGCTGTAGAACCGATCAGTGCGTTTCGCCGAACGACGCGAGTATGAGCGCGATCGCGGAAGAGAGAACCGCGCGAGAGATAGCCAAAACGCGCGCTTCGATTTGCAGGAAATACGCCGCTCTCAGGGCCGGCAAAATGGAGAGCGAGATCGCTATGGAAAAAAGGTACGAGCCTATCGTCAAACCTCTGAAACGACTCGTCGATGACGTGGAACGTAAGAGTAAAGGTTCGAACGAAATTGACGGCGACATTGATAATTTTGCGTTCGTGAAAAAAATTAAAGCGGCGAAGAAAGCGAAGAAGGACAGCGAGAACGACGACGACGATGCTGGCGCCGACCTGGAGCGCGATTACGAGGAGGAGGACGACGTATTCACGCCAATCAGGACAACGACTACCGTAGGAAAAAGGGAGTCGCGTCCAGCACGGTTGAGTTCGGCACCCGCGACGGCGAGTTCCACACCGATCCACGCCGATTCCGTCCAGTTTTTACCCAGAGAACGCGAGATCGTCTCGGAGACGACGACTCCACCTCCCGCGCTAGAGACATCCGTCAGGGAATCTTTGAGTACGACGGAAGGTCGCGACCTTCTGCACAGTCAACTAGGACCGTTAGGGCGGGAATACGTGGGCGCTCTTCTGAGCGGTGACAGAAAAAAGGATATCGACCACGTCTACGGAGTGTATCTCGGGGAGAACGGCACGATGCTGGGTAACAAGCGATTCGACGTGGCCGCGGATGACTCCGTGATCATCGGTGGTGTGCGATACAAGGGCACGCGCGGTCTGTACGAATTGATCTTCATGCGAGCTCCCAACGCTAAAATCTACACGGACGAGGACAAACGAACGTACAGACGTATACTTTTCGCTACCAGCGCTCACAAACGCGATCGCAGCGCCAGCATGCGGTAACAAGGGACACAAGTACAGAAATGTAATAGCGCCGCTCGTACTTCCGTCTCACAAAACTAGTAGTCCGGTCAAAGTAGACATTCAAGGTTACAATAATTCCGATACAGCTGAAAATTCATACGAATGTTCGGAACACCATTATAAATGAACTGTGAAAAGTCCCCATACATCCCGTGCCTGGAAAAAATTTTATTCAAGGTCAAAGGTGGCAAAAATGGATTTTTCGTGTTTTTTAGCCGAATGGTAAGTTTTATCATAAAAATAGCTTAGACAATAATTGTAGATCGTGCAATTATCTATAATAATTGTCTCTATATTTTTTTCTGTAAGAGTCACCGTTTCCGAGATATAATCATTTAAAAAGTTAAAAAAACGGTGTTCTTCATAATATGCATAAGTACGCCGCGTACATACATCACTGGAGAACGTTTTTTCAACTTTTTGAATGATTTGTGACGTTGCAGTTTCGCTCCACCGTGGCAGCGCCCCGCCGCCGTCACAAGGCGCGGGATTTCGATAATTCGCGCCCGAGGACGATTTACCGAGTCAGAGCGAGAGATCTCCAGGGGCATAATTGTAATTGCGTTTTCGTATTCTAATTCCTTTTTTGTTATTTTGTAAAATTGCGTGGCGCCTCACCGAGCGGAGACCGGAGTTCCTGAGGAGCGGATTAAGGAGTACCGAATCAACCTGGAAGAATCGAGCGACGTATCGATTAACGCGGACGGACCATGACGCGACTCGCAGGCCGGCGGGCGCAGGGGAGCGCGACTGGGAGCGCTCACGGCACGTAACACGGAGACGGACGGACCCATCGAGGCAGGGCCCCGGGACGCCGGGGCGAAATAAACTTCGCCTGTCCCCCGCACCTGCAAAAGGGATTCCGGGACGGATGGCCACCGTTCCCGGACATAGCGAGAAGCGCGGGGACGTCAGCGTCTCGCCCGACCGGGAAAGAGCCCGGCGAGAGTACCGTGCGCGCGGAAAACTAGAGCGCCCTGCGGGAGCAGGATTGTCGGCCCTGTGCAAGGATCCGCCGTGAGCTTGCGGGCTCGCCCCTAATTGGTCCGCGCGATAACGTCGAGCGGCGGCGTGCGCCCGGGGTGGGGCGCGCCATCGATTCCGCGATCGAGCGAAATTTCGGGAGCACTCGTGAATCGTCCTCGATAGCCGCTGCACTTGTCGCGTTACTCACGGCACATTCTCGATTCCTTCTGACGATTTTGGACGCCTGTTCCTATCTGGGAGTGACGGCGAGGAGCCGCGAGAGAGGAGGACCAACGGTGAGGTTGCCTCGATATTATTCGGAATAATGTAAAGCCACGATACCGCCCTCCGGGTCGCGCTCGCTCGAAATCCCTTCGGTAGTCGGCGGCTCGCGCCGACAAAGAGTTAATTAGGCAATTGATATCGAGAGCGAGGGGCCTCGGAATGGTATCGCGGCCGTGGGATTACGGTAGAGTCACGGAAAGCTCCTGGAGATCGCGATAGATTATGGCGGGGTAATTCGCCGGCCGGGACGTAGATCGTACACGCGGTAATGGCCGCGTCTAGAATGTTCGTATTCCGCGTGTCGAGGAATTTCGCGTTGAAGTGATCGCGTCCGACGATGCTCGCGCCCGGATCTTTCGTGTTGGATTGTGATTCGCTTTCGACTTTCGTTTGCGGTAGATTTAGTGCGTCACGTATGATTTGCGTCGAACTACTATGGGTCCCGTGGGATTCGCGGTACAATTGCGTACGTTCGCATTCGTTAATGTTTCTCGCGGGGTTGCTCGCGGAAAATCCGTACTTTCGCGTTAGCTACGGTCTTGTGCGTCACGATACCGTGTGCGTCGGATTAACATTCGCGTTAGATTCAGATTCGCGTTAGATTAAGACTTGCGTTAGATTAAGATTCGCGTTAGATTAAGACTTGCGTTAGATTAAGAGTTGCGTTAGATTAAGATATTTGCGTTAGGCTAAGATACTCGCGTTAGCATTCGGGATTATCTGGCGACGGAACTCCGGCACGGCTCGAGACGTGGCATTCACGCGCTCCGGGCGTGACCTCCGGCGATCTCGCGTTCCTTCGCGTTCATTCTACTATGATTTCGCGCTACTCCGGTTTTTAATGACATTAATGTTTCACGTTTGCTCCGGTTTTTCCTATTAGGCTGTGCCTGTAGTCGACCAGCCCCGTTAGCGATAAGTTTGATTATTATTACTGTCCCCTGATTGGAAGCTTACGAATTTTCTGTTATCTTGACGCCCACGCTACTAGCGGTTTAATTTTCTTTCTGGCGTCCCCGTTGTTACCCCTTTTACTTGATTGCGGCTTAATGACGACCGTAGACAGAATAAACGTTGTTAATTTAATTCAAATGCTCTGAGTTCGTGCTTTCGCGTCACCCCGCCGAACATCGCCTTGCCCTCCTATCAACCCCGCCCATACTCTCGTTAGGTCGAGCTGGCCAATTCCCCGCACATCGAAGTACTTGTGTCTTGCGTCTCTTTGGAATTTTTCGCGGTTTTCGTGGACGCGCATTGCCGCGTCTGGCGCCCAACGGTATTTCTCGATTCGCGAAACTCCCGATGTGCGAGGGAATCTCCGGAGAGGCCTAACACCTTCCTCTCCTCCTCCTTTTGATCCGGCACACGTCCCGGAGCGGTCCGGGAGTGAAAAAGCCGTGACAGATTATATCTCGGAAACGGTGACTCTTACAGAAAAAAGTATAGAGACAATTATTATAGATAATTGCACGATCTACAATTATTGTCTAAGCTATTTTTATGATAAAACTTACCATTCGGCTGAAAAACACGAAAAATCCATTTTTGCCACCTTTGACCTTGAATAAAATTTTTTCCAGGCACGGGATGTATGGGGACTTTTCACAGTTCATTTATAATGGTGTTCCGAACATTCGTATGAATTTTCAGCTGTATCGGAATTATTGTAACCTTACCCCTATTTTTTGGGCTAAGTTGACCGGACTATAGTACTACGAAGGGTACCGGACTACCGTCGGCCATGCGACTGACCGACAACGCGATCGATTACGTTCACTGGGACGATCCCAACGAGCTGGTCGATCGACTTCGACTGCTGGACGCCTCTCGTCGGGCCGGCAACGACGCTCACGATAACGAAATTCTGTCGATAATCGGGAAACTTCGCGAGGCCGGTTTCGTCATAAATTGATCGGTCGCGTGGATCGCGACGGCAGTACGAATCGCGGCGCGCTCTCCGGCGCCTCTCCGCGCGCGATGTCCGTGAACAAATTCGGCATGTCTCTGGCAAGTCGAGACAACGGTGACGGAATCGACGGTGCGTCCACGGTGAAATTACGCTCGTCGATCGAATCCTTGCGTAATTACACGAGCAACAACGCGCTCTTTATGAGCGAGGATTTCTACGACGCGAAGGAGCGCAAGATACGGCGAGTGGCCGCGCCGGAGGACAACGACAACGCGACGAAAAAGAGCTACGTCGATATCTGGATCGCGTATGCCAAGTTCGATGCGGTGAAAGAGTTCGAAGGTCAGATAGCGACGCTGAAGAACGACGCGCTCCGTTTGAAGGAGAATTCCTACGACGTGGGGGAGCGCAAGAAAGGGTGGCTAGTCGCACCGGAGGTCGGCACCGACGCGGCGAACAGGAGCTACGTAGACGGCGCGATCGAAAGGCTCAAAAGCAAACTGTCGAGTGAAAGAATAACTCGTACTATCGCGATCGAGGAGATAAAAAAGGATATCGAGAAATTGTTCAAAGACGCGCTTCGCATTATTCACGGCTCTTACGTCGCGAGAGGGCTCAGGATAGAAGCCGTAGCCGCGCCGGAAGACGGCGCCGACGCGGCGAACAAGAGCTACGTAGAGGGCGCGATCGAACGGTTGAAGAGCGCGATGCGCGAGGAGATCAAGAGGAATACCGCCGATGAAAACTTCAAAGGCGTCATCGTGACAAACGCGACCCAAGGTTTTAGAGACGAAATCGTAACGTTTCGTAACGACGCGCTCCGTCTACGCAAGGATTTCTACGACGCGTCGGAGCGCAGGATACGGCGCGTAGCCGCGCCGGAGGACGACGGCGACGCGACGAACAGGAGCTACGTCGATGAAGCGATCGCTGACGTTAAAAAGAATTTCAAAGATCTGATAAGAGAATTCAGAAGCCAGTTCGTGGAAGTGAAAAATACCGTGAACAAGCACGACGTTGATATTGCTCGAATTCAAAGT
The DNA here is from genome assembly GCA_030770225.1 of Temnothorax unifasciatus. Classification (NCBI taxonomy): domain Eukaryota; kingdom Metazoa; phylum Arthropoda; class Insecta; order Hymenoptera; family Formicidae; genus Temnothorax; species Temnothorax unifasciatus. Next base: position 121,253 of record JASTWK010000490.1, on the reverse strand, counting down.
ATTCTAGACCATCTCAATCAACGTCTCAATCAATGAGCGTGGAAAAACGAATACTCGTGGAGGAATTGCACGCGCCGGCGCGCAAAAATTTTCCCCGTCGCCGCGTCATGGTGCGCGGTTACGACGACCTGTGGCAGGCCGACGTGGTGGAGATGCGTCCCTATTCGCGCGAAAACGCGGGTCACAATTACATTCTGACGGTCATCGACGTGCTGAGAAAGTACGCCTGGGCGATACCGCTCAAGAATAAGAGCGGAAAAATCGCGACGGCTCTGCGAAAGATCTTTCGCGAGGACGCGCGATACCCTAGGAATCTGCAAACGGACAAAGGAAAGGAATTCTACAACGCCGACGTGCCCAAATTTTCGACGCGCACAAGGTGAATCACTATTCCACGTATTCGGTGATGAAAGCGTCGGTGGTGGAGAGATTCAATCGCACGTTGAAAAACGACATGTGGAAGCTCTTCACCCTCCAGGGATCGTACAGATGGGTAGACTCGCTGCCGCGCCTCTTGTCGAATTACAATCGTCGCAAACACAGGACGATTGGAATGCGCCCGGCGGACGTGACGCCCGCCGTCGCCGAAAAGCTGCTGCGCACGGTGTACAGTCGCGCGAAGATCGCCGCGCCGGCGAGATTTTGAGTCAACGATCCGGTGCGAGTGAGCAAATTCAAAACGATCTTCGAAAAGGGCTACACTCCCAATTGGACCACCGAGATCTTTCGCATAGCTAAAGTGCAAAGAACCAATCCCGTCACGTATCTGTTAAAAGACGTTCGCGGAGAAGCGATAGCCGGAGGATTCTACGAACACGAGTTGCTGCGCGTCTCCAATCCCGACGTCTATCTCGTGGAAAAAGTCCTGCGTAGGCGGGGCAATCGAGCATACACATTCATTGGTTTGTTTCTTACGTACTATTGATTTTATGATAAAATAATTTCGGAAAGCTTGTGACATTATTTCTATTTTTTACAACGGTATTTCGTAGTGTCCCCACGGAAGCGTTTCCTCGCTGTTCAGCGTCACGTATCGCTTGTTGTCGTGCGGACTGAGAGCTAGTTTTTGCTCCGACACGGTGTAAACCTCGTGCAACGTCGAGCGTATGCACGACTCGCGCGTCTTCAGCTCGCGCGCGTTCCGCAGGCACGCCACGTAATCCTCGAACGTGATCCTCTTTGCGACTACGTTTCTTTTAACACCCTTTATTCTCTTGGTGTCGTCGCGTCCGAGTATCTTGTAGGTGTAGGTCTTCGCTCTGAGGCCCACGAACTCCGTCATGATCGCGCCGTTGTTCTCGTCCTTCATCAAACCGGGCACTTTCTTGTTGACGCGCGGCATACCGTGCGCGTTATTCTCCGCGTAATCGCTCGTGTCGAATCTGTCTATGTCGCGCCTCATACGCTCGTACGCGTCTTCGCACTCCAACGAATAGATCAAACTGTCCGTATCCGTGTAAAGAATTCGACACCGGTCGCGATAGAGCGGCACCATGTAGTCGTAATGAAACTCGTAGAGACGCGTCTTGGATATCTCGAGAATACACATACCCACGTAGACCGGCTTGTTGAATTTTACCTCGAGCCTTCGCAGCTCGATCGCCACCAGATTCTCCGAGAAGACGCTTCTACTGTGAAAGTTCGGCCTGGCGATCATCGCCTCCGCGCCGTATCTCCCGTCCCATCGCGTCACGAGGCGCACGTCCACGTGCTCGCGCACGTTCTCCATCGTCTTGCCGAAGACGGCATTGTTCATCAGTTTGTACCTATTCCGTTCGAACTCGTTGCTCGCGCGCGTCCTAAACTTAGTGTTTAGCTCGATGTAGCCGCGAAGCAACGGCGAGTGGGCGAATCGCAGAACGCGACGAACGCGCGTCAGACGCAAACCTAGTCGCAGGCATTGCTGCAGGTTTCGATAGTGCGTCACGTAGCGCAATTTGTCGTAGAGAGTAGCGAGCAATTTCTCCTGCCGCTTACCGGGCGGTTTGTCGCGCGTCGGGCACCACGGCAGGTCCGCGTGGGCGTCGTGCAGGTGCGGCGGATACTCGAGATCCACCTCCAGAATGTAACCGACGTCGCTGTCCGTCGGCACGGTCGTCACGTCGAAATTCTCAGGGTCGTCGAGCCACTGGAAATTCGCGTACGGCAGCGATTCGCTCATAGCCCAGCCGTAGAGATTGTTCACGTCGTAATACATGAGATACGTAGTGGGCTGGGACGAGTCGTACGTCGGTACGTGCCTGTTGTTAGCTCGCGCGTACCTGAGCGAACATTGACTGAGGCCGCCGCGTATCCCGCGTTCCACGAACAGCACCATGTCGATGTCGGTGAACAGCTCGAAGCGCACGCCGGTGTACCTCAGCATGGCGTCCCACGTGTACCCCGGCAAAGTATAATAATGCTCGGGATCCAGCCCGTAACTCGCCACACACGCGTCCCGAAAATTTTCAAAAATATCCGCTAGAAAAAGCACGTCGGTCTTGAGATACAGATCACTGTACTCGCCGAGATCTCACACGCGAAAACATCGCCAGGCCCTCGTCGCGCGCTCGTAGTCGCTCTCGCTCGCGGTCTCGTCGGTCAGGGAGCTGTAAAAAGCCTCGCGCGGCGGAAGCTCGGTCTCTCGCAGTTTGTCCACGCTGTCGACGTACTCGTACGGAAACATTCCCTTGCGAGTGAGCAGATCGAGATCCTCCGCGCTCAAATCCGCGTACTCCGAACGCGTTATTCTCAGTTTGTCCTTGTTCAAATAGGAGGCCAAGGTTTCGATACTCGCGGCTAAAAATTTATACGAGTCCACGAATCGAAGCTTCACGTACCGATCCCATTTCCCATCCGTCTGCGTCTCCTTAACGGTCTTCGCGAACGATATGTAACTTTCCTTCGTAAGCGGCAGCAGATCGACCCCGCCTTCGAAATCGTTCGCGATTTTCTCGACGATGAAGTGCGCGTCGTAACCCGACAGATTGTGAAAGAACACGGGAATCACGTACACGTTTTTGTAATTAAGATTGCAGCGAGAATGCGCCGGACCTCTGTAGCGTCCGGTTAGATGACAGTGATCTCGCACTCGCTTGTCCTCCGGTTGGAACGATTTTCCACACACGTGGCAATGCGTCGCGAACCAAAACTCGCGTTTCTCATCCTCTGTAAGTTCCACCATAGCTATATTGGTGGAGAATTTAGTCTTGACGCGATGCGCGAGAACGCGAAGCTCGTTCGCGAACCACGAAACGCAATTCTCGACGCGACGATATCTGTACGTAGATTCGGTATCGTCGTAGGTGCAGCACAAATAGTAGCCCGGGCTGAACGGTACGTGACGCTGATAAGCGTATCGTTCCGTTCTCGCGCCCCCTTCGGCATTCTCCCTCTCCCGTTTTTCGAGAAGACACTCCAGATCCTCGTACACCACGAAGGGGAGTCGCTCCTTTCTGTCGTGAATGTCGAACGACAGCCACTTATCGTCCTCGTTCGGGAGAACGATGGCGCAATCGTTCATTCGGCCGCAGTCGACGCTGTGAGCGGCCAACTTTTCGCGCGTATAGAAATAGTGTAGACATCTGCGAAGTAACGTGCGTGCGATTATTACGCGTTTACATAGAAAAAATAATGCCTCGTCGTTTACCTATTCCTCAGATTTTTTTTTCATTTTTATACCTACCGATCGCAAACGTGCTTCGCACACCGGCTCGCGGTCAATTGCGAATTCACTAATCGCGACAGATTCTTTATCCAGGCGAAATGGCCCCTGTTGACGCCGTAGCGTATCGCGCAGATACAGAAGATTTACGTGTCTATCCCTCTTATCGTCGGTCAATAGCAGAGGCACGATCGCGTTGTCGTCGGCGCCCCGACCGAACTTACGTTTCTCTTCGATTTCTTCCCGAGTTGTAAATACGTTGATAGATACGTCGTTCTGACGTTCGAACTTTCCGATCTTTTTCAGATCTATGGGAAAATTAATCCCGTCGAGATTCAGCACCGTCGCGTAATCGGGATAAGAGGCGCATCGCTCCGCGTTCCGCTTGGCGGGATACAGAGCCGTGACCACGGCACGCGCGAAGCACGCGTCGTTCTCCGATCGCACGTTGACCACCGCTTGTTTACGTCTTATACCTAGCGGTATCTTCATCCAACATCCCACGCGCATAGGATTACACTTGTTCACGTTCACCGTTAGATTAAGTATTCGCGACAACGCCCATCCGCTGTCGCGTTCCTGAAATTCGTCCAACTTCTCTAGAATCGCGTCGCGCACGTGCCTATCGTACCACTCGCTCAGATCGGTCCCTGGGAGAAGCTGTTCGTTTCGCGTAGCGATACTCTTCACACCGGTCTTAACGTCCGCTATGAATTCCCCATTGAATATGACATTGACCTTCAAACACCCGTGTCTGGTCAAATTATCCCGCACTTTCTCGAGCACGGTGTCCTTCGAATCCTCGAGAAATCGCGCGGGTTCGATGTACGTAGAGTTCGTCACAGCGCCGGTAAGAACGCGCCTTTGGAACGCCGTATCGACCTCGACCCACGAAAATCCTCTGCCGACGCTGCCGCTACCGCCGTCCAAACCGGCACCTACGGCGCATTCGAATCGTCGACGCAGATCCTCCCTCAAACCCTCCCATCGAACTATTCGAGCCACCAGAAAGGTCACGGATCCCGTGTTTCTTCGCCTCCCAGGTTGTCCGACTCGACACCTTTCTCGCAAGAGCCGGAGACACTCGTCGCATCGTCGTCTCCACGCGCGGTACTCGTCCGCGTCGCGGACGTTCGCGGCGAGCAGCTCGTCGCACTCTTCCATTCTATCCAGAAGGGCTCACCCTTGGGAACATCGAATTTCAGTCGATCGAAAAGACGACGAGACTCGCCGGTATAAATCCCACGGTGGACACTCTCTCCTTCGAACACCGACTCGTAATAGAGGTAATACTCGAGCGGCAGGCAACGCATATAATCGTTCGCCCTAACGGAATATGCCATCGTCGTCTTTATCCAATCTCGCTCGCGCGCGGTTCGCGCTCCGATCTCCCTTCGCAGATGATAAGTGGCCAAATTCTATCGCGCGTCCTCCTTCGCCACCGACGCACACCGCACGTTTGACGGCAACGACGACGCATCGACTCTCGCCGATTTGTCGTCCGAATCGGACGGGAATTTAGGCACGGCCTCGCGACAGCGCAGTTTGTCGTCCGATTCTTCGGACGAGTGAGAACGGCGATCGTTCATTAGGTATGCTACATTTCCTCTAACATCTCCAAATCAACAGTAACTACCCCATCGCTTATGTTTATTCTTTCGCGATATATACCAGCTCTGAGATACCGCCGGTGAGATCGGCGATCGACGATTCCAATTTCGCGACGGATCAGATATCTCGTTACGTCAACGCAGCGCGGATCCCCATTCCTCCTGAGCGGTTCGCTGATTTTTACGATCGGTTTCCCGTATGTTTTCGCCCAGAGCCAATGTTTGCAAAGTTCTGCGTACTCGTCACTCATAGCGCGTTAAAAAAACAACAAAAATTTATATTACATACAATCCCAACGCGTTACATTTGTCCGTCCGCGTCTCCGTTTGCCGTGCTGTCGCGCTTGTTCAATTTATACCCGTTCGTTATCTCCTCAACGAAGGATGTACCCGTTGAAAATATACTCTCTTTTCCCGGAAAACCGACAACCGCTCACCGCATCCTCCGAAGAAAACAAAAGGAGGAAACGACGAGAGCGACCTTTGAACGTTCGTCCGTCCGCGTCGCCGTTTGCCCGCGTTGCAGCGCCAATTCTATTTATAGTCGAGTATCGGACACGGTACTTCCGGAGAGGGAACGGCTGATCGCCGCGTCCTCCCCGAAACAAATTAGAAGAATCAGTTTGCGCGCGACGACCGACGGACGCGCTCGACGACGCTCCCGCCCCCGTCTTCGGCGGAACGCGCGATTTCCCCGTCCTCTATCGGTAACGCTCCTAACCTCCGACAGGTCGCGGGGGGTTGGGTGGCGCGGGGAACTGGGCGAGGGGGGAGCGCACTCGACCAATCGCCGACCTCCTTTCCGTTCTCCGACGGAAAAGCGAGGCGCGATTGGTCGAGCGCGCTCCCCCCTCGCCCAGTTCCCCCGCGCCACATAACCCCCCGCGACCGGCCTGAGGCTCGGAGTGTATATAACACCCCTACTGGTTACGTCGTCGACCCATTGAAAATCTGCGTATGGCAATGGTTGACACATTGCCCAGCCGTATAAGTTGTTTACGTCGAAATACATCAGGTACGACGACGGTTTCGATAAATCGTACGACTGCATGTACTTGTTGTTGGCCAACTCGTATCTGTTCGAACATTGACTCAAACCGCCGCGTATACCGCGTTCGATAAACATGACCATGTCAATGTCGGTGAGCAATTCGAAATTGATACGCGTATGCTTCAACATAGCGTCCCACGTAAAACCCGGTAGAGTATAATAATACGCGGGATCGAACCCGTAACTCGCGACGCAACTATCGCAAAAATTTTCAAAGATATCGGCCAACAGCAAAACATCGGTTTTAAGATATAAATCGCTGTAGTCACCAAGCGTTCGAATGGAGAACCGCTGCCAGACGTTGACGGCGTGCGCGTAATCGCTCTCGGATACGGTGTCACCCGTCAATGAACTGTAAAACGAGTCGCGCGGTGGTAAACACGAGTCCTCCAACTTTTCGACGCAGTCAATGTATTTATACGGAAATACGCCTTTTCGTGTCAGCAAATCAAAATTTTATGCGGATAATTTACAAAATTTGCATTGCAATATGTTGCCAATTTGTCGAGACTAGCGGTGAGAAACTTGTATGAATCAATAAATCGCAATTTGACGCAAGTTTTCGTATCTTTATCTTCGGTGCTTTTAACGTTTTTCGTAAACGAAATGTATTTTTCTTTTGCGATTGGGAGTAAGTCTACATGTCCTTCGTACGCTGCTATTTTCGTTATAATAAAATGCGCGTCGTAGCCCGATAAAGTATGAAAAACTATGGGAATGCAATGCGAATCTTTGTAGTTAAGATTACAGTTTGAGTGTGCGGGACCTCTGTACTGACCGGTCAGATGACAATGATCGCGTACTCGCACGTCGTCTGGCTCGAACGGTTTTTCGCACACGTGACAGTGCGTTGCGCTGTTAAACTTTTCCCACTCGTCTTGCGTGAAATCCGCCATTGGTACATTAGTGGACAAGATTGTCTTTACGTCGTGAGCTAAACGTCTTAGCTCCTCGGCGAACCACGCGACGCAATCCTTATCGCGACGAAACCGATACATTGATAACGAGTCGTCGTACGAGCAACGCACGTAGTACCCTATGCTAAACACGCGATGATGCTGATACGTATACCTGGACGTTTCCGGATCCGCTTCCATCTTCTCCAGGGTACATTCCAGGTCGGCGTATACGATAAACGGAACTCGTTCCTTCCTGTTGTGATTCTTAAAGGCCAACTTGATCGCGCATTCGTTCATCTCCCGACAGTCGACGGTGTGAGCTTTCAATTTCTCACTCGTGTAGAAATAGTGCACACATCTGTAAATAATGAAATTCTTTTATATATTTTTCCCGTAAGATTTATTTTTATTATTTATTAGGACGTATACTCACCGATCGCAAAAGTATTTCCGACTATGGTGCGTGCTCAGTTGCGAACTCACGAGGCGGGATAGGTTCTTGATTCATGCAAAATGTCCCACGTTGTTGTCATGCACGTACAGCAGATTTACATGTTTGTCCATCTTTCGGTCGGTGAGCCGTATTGGCAGGATAGCAGGTCCCTTGTTTTTTTTCTCGATGCCGTACACGTTGATGGAAATGTTGTAATTTTCAAAATTTTTAATTTGATCCAACATCATTGGAAACGTAATGTTTGTAAGATTGTTAGCACCTACGTGTAATGAGGATACGACGATTGCAGATCTGTATGTCTTTGGGCTGGATGCAGAGCAGCCGTCACTGACCTTGCGAAACATGCATTGCCCATTTATCACCGCTCTCTTCATTTTAATTTCTCGCGGTATTTCCACAAAATTCCGCGTGCAATGGATTGTACTTGTTTACATTAACAGTCAAATTAAGTATACGCGACAATCCCCATCCGCTATCACGTTTCTGGAATTCCTCCAGCGATGCTAGGGCTAGGTAGGCTCGATTATGTGTCGCTTGTACCACTCGCGCAGATCGGACATACGAAAGAGTTCACAGTTTCTCGTTGCGATACTTTTATTCGCGCGTTTGTCACCCGCAACAAATTTACCATTGTGTTTATCTTTACATTGTCATGTCGTTGCATGACGTTCCGCACATGAATGAGTACAATGTCTTTCGCATTTTTGAGAAATTGACGAGGGTCGATGTGTTTGGAATTTATTACCACACCGGTCAGTATATGACTTTCAGAAACCGTATCTATCTCGCGCCATCTGAGTCCTGTCTCACTCGCACTGTATCCGGCACCCACATGCATTCGTGTAAATATGTATTTCACAGAAAATATTAAATTTCATTCATTTCTAAAAGCATTGACAGACGTTTGCGATATCACATTGCACCTTATTAAATGACTTATATTTGCACTGCGCAATTCTTTAACGCGAACTACCTGCGATATTGCTAAGGCTTTTTTTAAATATTGCATTCGGATTAAGTTCAATGTCATGAGTAATGAGCCGGAATTCCGTTTGTATGATAAGGCTCATTGCAAAATGTCTGAGAAAAATTAACTTACATTTAAAACAAATATAGCGAAAATCTATTTCAACTAATTTGTATATAATATAACAACAATTTTTTCATCAGTAAAATTAAGATTCAATTCATCTAACGACAGTTTACGTAGCTCAAATATTTAACAATCATTGACAGCTATTCCAGCAAAATGTGCGTTCTTTCACCAATCACGGCAGCACTAGTCTGTCTCTCTGCACACAGCGAATATTTCCCGAATACATTGTGCTTCTATTCAGGTTGAACTAACAATAAGACAAAGAACTAACTGTAAGGCATTATTGAGCTGGTGACAAATATACATATGCAATTGACATATTGTGATAAATAAATAAAAGAAGACAAAGCTATCATCTATTGTCATTACTAATCTCATGAACTAGTAATATATGCGGTGTCGCTTCGCGTATACTTGGAGCGAGACACTACCGCGTTTCTGGATTCTACCACTAGGCGCCACTACATTGTGGTTTATTTTGCAAGGAACAGCTATGAGCAGCTAATTTTTTTTTATTATTTTCTAAGTTTGTAATCTTTTTTATGAGATAAGAAAGAATGCGTCACTCTGCGTCGCACTTTTTATATTGACAATTTTATTCAAAACCGTTCGTAAAATTTTTATTGTTTAAAGAATCTCTATATATATAAAAATGAATGTATGTTTGTATGTTTGTATGTTTGTCCGCTATGCAAATCTACAGTTTTGAACCGAATCTTAAAGAATTATATATGAAATAGGGGTAGAATTTCCCGGGGAGTGCCATAAAGTGTATAGTTTTTTGTTACCAATTTTTTTGAGAACCGGTATCCGAAATTTTTCCAATTTTTCGGAAAATAATTGACCGAATCTTAAAGAATTGTATATAAAACAGAGGTAGAATTTTCCGGGGAGTGCTATAAACTGTACAGTTTTTTGTTACCGATCTTTTTGGGAATCGGTATCTTTTTGGAAATCGGTTACAAAATTTTTCCAACTTTTTAAGAGATAATTGAGTGAATCTCAAAGAATTGTATACGACAGAATTGAACTTTGGTCGATAAAAAAGTAATATTTTTCAATTTATAGCATTTTAGAGAGAGAGAGAGAGAGAGAGAGAGAGAGAGAGAGAGAGAGAGAGAGAGAGAAAGGGAGAGGAGACTATTTGCGTGTCTTATTACATATGTTCTCCGGGGCGAAGCCCGGGTAACTAGCTAGTATATTATAAATGTTAATAAAAAGAGCATATTGCATTTTTTATTACAATATATGTTAGAATAAGATCTTATTAAGTTGTCATTCAAAGGAATTAAAAATTTATAGAATATTATTATTGTCGAAGACAGCACAACGTCATAGCTGTAAAATAGTATGAAACGCGTGCATAAAATTGTCTGACTTTGAGGAAGTATTTCAAAATAGCAATGCATATTCATAAAATAATTATTCCATAAATTAGTTCACTAAACATTTAAGATAATATAATTTTATATTTGAATACTCTAATAAATATTTGAAAATTTGGCTTTTGACCAGGTTTATTTGGGACTGTGCGGCGTTCGGTCGGTGGCCCGCGAGTTTCGAAGAGAGATAATTCTTGTTCTAGAAACTCCCGTAACTGTTTTTCCTCGGACAGGGTACGCGGTGCAATCCCTTCAGTAACGGCAGTTCCGGGGGGTTGTCTGCGGGGTGATCGGGCCGGAGGGTGCCGGTACCGCAAGTCCGAGTTCGCCCAGAAGTCTACTCCGACGAGTAGTGCACTTGCTAGGTTGGGTATGATTGCACAGTTATGCCAAATAGTTCGTTGCGTGATCTAGGTCGGTATACGGATGCGGCCAGGGAGAGTGATATGGTGGCCATTGGTCAGTTGCATCTTCTCTTCGTCTGGTACGATCGCAAACCCCAGATTTTGTGTTAATCGCGCGGTATTTTTGTTGATAAACGAAATTTCGAACTCGGTGTCTAATTAGCGCGGAGAGCGGCTTCTCTTTTATCTGGATGTCTAGGTGCGGCCGGGGGGAAATTTTACGGCAAGGACCGGGAGACGGCCTGGGTTTCCGCGGTCCCGGCGTCGTTTCCCGGCGGCGTGTGGCAGTCTTTAGTGAGAATTCCATCTTTGCCGCACTGAGAGAAGAATTTCTGGGCAGGGCGACGGCAATCGAAACACGTATGTCCTCGCTACTTGCACCTCCAGCAGCATTCGCGTCGGTTGGCGGCGATGATCGGTGTTAGTTTTCGTGCAAGCGTACGAATTTTTTCCTATTCTGCTGCAGTCTTTCGTACTCGCTAGCCCGCTGCTGAAAGTCGCGGGGGCTATTGACGTCGCTAGATGCAATTTTGGTAATCGAAGTGCAGGTTTTCATACAGTTATTCAACCTGTTCCTCGGTGGAGTATCTGCCCGCTTGTCGCATTAGCACAAATATGTGCATCGCGTACTTCACATAGGGTTCCCCGTCTTTTTGCGTGTGGTTACAAATGTGGTTAACAAAATTTTGTTAACGAGTTATAGTCGGTACCGCCAAGGCAGAAAGGTTTCTTTAAAGTCCGCGATGAAATCGTGCCAGTTTAACCAGTCGTCGCGGTTATTACTGCCCCAGAGGAGCACGTCTCCTCTCAAAAGGTCGGGTAACTCGCGGAGCCAGTGGTCATCGGAAAATTCGTACACGGCGTGAAGTTTGTCGATGCGTTTGAGAAATGCCCAGGGATTCTTCCCCTTGAAATGTAACCCCCATTTCCGCATTTAGTTCGTGATCTGAGTGGTGGGGAGAGCGGTGTTAATCGGGCAGTCGGCCGAAATTATGGTCACGGGTGACGTCGATATCACGGTGGGTATGGTGAGGATCGGCGGTTAACGCGGGGGCTTGGAATATCTCGAGACTGACATTGATAAATCTACTTAATCAGCGGCGGAGGTCGTCGAGACTGTCTTTTGTGTCGAGGCCGAGCGTTTGGAGTTCGATGATTAAATCGGTTTTATTGAGCCGGTAGTAGTACTCCTTCATTTTTCCCGTGTCTTGCATCTGAGCTTTTTGATCAGGTCCCTGTTTGGGCGTTCCGAACATGACGATTCAAACGCCCAAACGGCCCACGCCGACCGTCGCCGTATCACCGCGCCGTATCCTGCGAGCCCGTAAGCCCGCCAATCATCGCTCACGTATCCCGCGCCACTAAGCGTTCACACGTTCGGCTGTAGGCCGCATTGTACATAGCGTTTCGTTTCGACATTCGCGTATTATCTATATCTGTATAAAATAAACGGCCCAGTTAACGGCACTGTCCTAGTTTCCGGCATCAACGGTACATTTATATTTGTAATAAATAAAGTTTTGGTCAAATATAAAAAAGATTACAGGCAAATTAAAGAGCGTTTTTTTATTGTTAATTATTGCATAGACACTTTTTTAAATGTTTTGTACTTAAATTACCGACAGTAAATGAGGCGACTCGTGCGTTTCAATGGCTTCCGAACAACATTTCTAAGTGACACACCTCAGTGGTAGCGAATGTCAAACTGATTTTTAGTATTATGTAAGTATAGATTAAAACGTCATAATCGTTATACGAACATGTTCAGCACGAATCACATTACCGATTAGATAAGTAATAGTTTATCTTTTGTATGTTAGTTTTTTTCTTAAATTTCCAACGCCAAGAAATGCGTCACGTAATAAAGGTTATGTTTCACTTTTTGGCACAGAGTTTGTAATTTGTTGCATTATCATTTTTGCTTTGTTATTCTAGAAATTGAAGTAGATTTATTGATATTTGTAACTCGAAAATTTATGATAAAAAACATTTTTTATGAAAAAAATAATTATAATTTTCTATAAAATTTGTTTGAAAATTAGTTATTCAAACATTTTGACACTTTACGCTAAAGATAAATTTTGTTTTCTGTGTTTTATTTTTACATATCTTATTTTTTGTATCTTAATTTTGTATCGACAATATATAAAAAAATCTGTTGTAATAGAGTAAACAGAAGCAGAGAAAGAAGTGATGAAGACTTTGCACCCTTCGGAGGCAGCAAATTCAATTATTGCATCTCAGAATGCATCGAAAAGGTATAGAATACTTATTTCAAACTATGTAAGGGAGACCGGGGCTATTCGTGACACTGCTGAAATTTTGTCGCGGCCCTAACGTTAAAATGATTGCTGCTAGAAACCTGTAATATCAATCATAGATCTCTCTTAGTGTCCTCTAGGTACCAATGGAGTGGCATTTGCGTGTCAACTATTTTTCTCTCGCAGTGACAGAAAGTCTGACTTCGAGTGCTGAAAGTAAAATTTTCCAAATCCCGAAAATTTGTTTTCTCGCCGAATATAATAATAAGAGATCCGAAACGGTAAGTTGTATTTAGTCACTCGACTTCACTAAGCATCATGCATAAGTAGATTTTAGCTATTCTTTCTTATTTGTAAGTAACAGATCATGAAAGAAGAAAAACCACATCGGGGCATTTCGTGACACGAGCAACCGGGGCAGACTGACCCCGCAGAAATTGCTTCATTAATAGAAGAAAAAAAAGGCAAAGCAACAAAAAACGCTCCCAAAAACACCACGAATTCAAAAAAAGAACCAGTTCGCAGGGGCCGTGGACGCCATCGAAAAGTTCCCCGTAATTGAATGTTACCTACTTTTTTCCTTATAATTTTTTATAGGTCAGCATATAATATGTAAACTCTAACAAATAAAAGATTTTTCAAAATATAAAGTAGATAAAAATTACAAAAACGAAAGAAATCCATATAGTTTGTTCAACCAGAGAAAGTGTCACGAATTACCCCGTGGCCTGTCACGAATTGCCCCCGGGGCCGGGGCAATTCGTGACACATGACATAGCGATACATTTCTTAATATATTTCGAGACTTGTGAGAGATAAACCTATGTTTTTTTTTCTTTTAAACTAGAAGAATGGACGATTACATCGCACTAATAAAAAATTTTTAAGCATTTATACGAAGCGAGAAAAAAATTTGAAACAAAAATGTGTCACGAATAGCCCCGGTCTCCCCTATAGATTTTATTTTCAATAGGAAATATTTTAATATATTTTATTTTAATGCTTAGAAAGAAAAAATCTGCTGCAAGGTAGATTGTATTTTCAATAGGAAATATTTTAATATATTGTTACGCTCGTCGGGCGTCAGCCACTCTTTCGCACTTGCACTCACGCGCGACGCGTACTCCGTCACTCGCTCAAAGAAGCAAGGCTCGTTTAGAAAAAGGAACTCGTTTATTGATGCAGCCCGTTTATACAAAGAGCTCGAGTATACACGTCCGAACGTGACGATATCCTAGATATCCTAGAGCATAATCTGACAAGCGATGTTTATAAACAACCGTCGCTAAGGACGAAAGACAACGTAGCGGGCGATTCACATGACGCGCGGCACGGGCGTACTTCACGGGCGTAACACTACCCCCCCTCTCTTAAGATTGTCGCCCTGACAATCTGGAAGGGTAGATTTCCACGGTTCCAGCTTCTCTTCACTGCGAACTCCAGGGCACCGAACGGTTATCTTGTCCTCCCCGGGTTGCTGCCCTGGGTTACCGGACCCCGTCCCTCTTGGTCCCTGGTGGTTTCACCCCCGGTCCTCGACCGTTCCTCTTCCGGAGAGAGCTGGCCAGGCTTCCCCCTCCGTTGGTTTGAGATGACCTCAAGAAGCTCCGCTCCTTCCCGAAGTAACTTCCTCGCCGCCGCCTCTTCACGTCGCCATTCTTCTATATCTTCAGACAAGGGGGGGGGGAACTTGTGTGGACTCAACGCCTTTTCGGGCTCCCTGCCTTAGCATTTGCTCAAAGTCTCACGGGAAAAACCACACTCAAAAAAACCGTGAGCAAGGCAGTCTTCTGTCAATGGAAAAAAGAACCCTCCGAAGAAGTCTTCGGCCATTGTCTCCACAAGAACCGTCGACTTCACCCTTTCTCTGCAAAAACCAAATAAAACGCACAGAAACAAAAGAACATTTAAATGACAAAATAAAATCATAACACTTCACACATTGTTTCACAATTTTTATTAAGTCACATTACAAATTTCACGGGATGTCACATACATTTCCCACCCCACGAGCTCTGACCTACACTAATCCCTCAATTCAGTTTCCTTTCCGAATAAATAGCCAACCTATCAGAATGAACCACTTTGCTTCTATGCCGGGGTGATTTTCGTACACAATAAACAACATCGCTTAGTTTTTTAATTACCAAATAAGGACCTTCCCAATTACTCTGCAATTTTGGAGCTCTACCCCGAATTCTCCGAGGATTATAAAGCCAGACTCTCTGCCCCTGATGAAAAAGAACCTGACGAACCCCGCGATCGTAACGTGTCTTCATCCGGGAAGATTTTAAACTGATCACGTACGCTAGAATAAATTTCCTCCAGCTTTCCTTTTAAATTTCTTACGAAATTTTCAATCAATGGAGATTCTTCCTTATGAAATCTTGAGGGATTTCCTCGCAAAAGATCTGATGGCAATCTAAGATCCCGAGCAAAGTATAATTCTGCAGGGGTAATTCCAGTTGTTTCATGCTTCGAGGATCTATATGCCAGGAGGAACATAGGGATCCACCGGTCCCAATCCCTCTGATTTTCAGAGACGTATTTCGCTAAATAATTAGTTATGGTTTGATGTTGGCGTTCAACTTGTCCGTCGGACTGGGGATGCAAGGCAGTCGTCCTTGTCTTCCTTATCCCAAGAAGCCCCATTATTTCCGCAAAAAGTCTCGACTCAAAACTCCTCCCCTGATCGGTATGAACCTCAATGGGAACTCCATGTCTGGAAACAAACTGATTCACAAAAACCTCTGCAACCGTCTTCGCTCTGATGTTTTTTAAAAAAAAAGCTTCCACCCATTTCGTGAAACAGTCCACTAAAACAAGAAGGAATTTATTACCGGATTTTGTCATTGGAAGAGGGCCAAGGATGTCCATCTGAACCCTCTCCAATGGTGTCCCAACATTGTAAATTTGCAGGGGGGATTTCCCTTTCCCCGAAGGGCCCTTTCTGGCAACGCAGACCTTACAGGTTCTGCACTAGTCTTCCACATCTTGCTTACAGGTCGCCCAGAAATACCGTTTCCGAATCTTCTCTAGAGTTTTATTTACACCGAAATGCCCCCCAGACGGAGAGTCATGCAATTCCTCTAGAATTCCTTTGACAAATTTCCGTGGGACAATGAGTTGGAGAAAACTTGACTTGAGGTTCGGAGCTTCCCATCTTTTATAAAGTACGCCATCTTTTAAAATTAGTGCGTCCCAATATGACCAGTAAATCTGAGCAGAGATGTCTTCCGCAGCCAACTTAGTGCGTGGCGGGCGAACACCAGCCTCCTTCCCACGGAATATAATTAAAATGCTTGGGTCCGCCCTTTGTTCGAAACGCCATTCCGAGAGATCTTCCACTGCTAGTACGATCCGAGCAACATCACTCTCCTTCGCCACGGAGTTCTTCCTTTCCACTCTGGCACAATATTCACAGCCGAACGATTCACATGTACGCCTTGATAATCCGTCGGCGTTTCCGTGAGAAAGTCCTTTCCTATAGGCGACTACGAAACAATATTGCTGCAGCTTCTCTAGCCACCGAGCCAGCTGTCCATCTAAATCCCTGAAAGACATAAGCCAACGCAAAGAAATGTGATCCGTACGGATCAAAAATTCACATCCTAGGAGATAATGACGAAAAAACTTAATGGAATCTACTATCGTTAAAAGTTCACGCCGAGTTATACAATAATTCCGTTCAGCTTTGTTCAGCACGCGGCTGAAATACGCGATAACTCTCTCCTCCCCATTTTGCTTTTGAGATAAAACTGCGCCAATTCCAATGTTGGAGGCATCGGTATCAAGGATGAATTCACCCTTTTCCTCCGGAAAAGAAAGCACCGGAGGAGAGGACAGTACTCGTTTTAATTTATTAAAAGAGTTCTGGTGAACTTCATTCCAGAAAAATTTTATCTGATTTCCGGTTAATTCATACAGGGGCTTAGCAATCGAAGAAAATCCTCTAATGAATTTTCGATAATACGAGCAAAATCCGAGGAAACTTCGTAATGAAGTTTTCGTGTGAGGAACCGGCCATTTCTCAACGGCAGCGACTTTCTCAGGATCAGTGGCAACTCCCTTAGCCGAAATTATATGCCCCAAATACTTTACTTCTTTTCCAAACAGAACACATTTCTTAGGGTTGATTTTTAAATTTACTTTTTGCAAACGAAGGAACACTTTTTCCAAATTTCTCAACATCTCCTCAAAAGTCTTTCCGAAAATGATCACATCATCCAAGTAGACTAAGCAAATTTCAAATAGTAATCCCTGCAAAACTTTCTCCATGAGGCGTTCAAAGGTCGCCGGGGCGTTACATAAACCAAAAGGCATCACCGTAAATTGCCAAAGTCCTCTGCCGAAAGAGAAAGCCGTTTTCTCCCTGTCTTCAGGACGAATTTTAATTTGCCAGTAACCGCTCTTCAAATCTAATGTACAAAACCAAATGTTACCTGCTAGATGATCAAATATAACGTCAATTCTGGGGACGGGATACGAATCTTTCTCCGTTAAGGCATTTACAACTCGGTAGTCCACACAAAATCTTATCGTTCCATCCTTCTTTTGTCTCAATACCACAGGGGAAACCCAGGGACTATTTGATTCCTCGATCACACCACATGCCTTCATTTCCTTAATAATTTTATCCACCTCCCCTCTCAACCGAAAAGGAATCCGCCGGGGTACCTGTTTTTTTGGGAGAGAGTCTTGCATTTTTATAACATGTTCTACAACGTCACAATTTCCCGCAACAATATTCTCGGAAAATACATCACAAAATTTCTCAAGGAATTGAGCAAAAAGTTCTCTTTGAGACAAATCAAGACCCCGGGAATTATTTCTGAAGAGGAAGCCGGGACTCTGTCTGAATCGTTCTCAATTCGAGCTACTTGTACTTCCGAATTCTTAGTGCCGAAATCGAAATCAAAAATTCCTTCTAAGTTTACTATTTTAAGAAAATCGACACCCAAAAGACAGTCGTCGTTTATATCGGCAACTAACAAAGGAATGACAACCGAATGGCTACCTATTTTAATTCTAACTTCTACTTCGTATTTTATTGCCACTTTTTCTCCTGTGGGATATCTCAGATTCAGATTCTTTATGAGAGACTTTTCTTTTCCTGCTTCCATGAATTTACTGCTTATGATAGAGACATCAGAGCCCGTGTCCACCTTGAAAAAGCATTCTTTCCCGTCAACTTTCCCCTTACACTGTTAAAGGTTAGAAGATGAAATTTAAACCAATACCATGAGTTAGATTTATTTTGTTATTTTTAACTATCATGTACGTCAAAATTAATTAGTTTGAAACAAAATAGGATTATTTTAACTCCATTGGTTTAGTCAAATTAACAGTGGTTTAGTTAAATTAACTACATATTGAGTAGGAGCAGTGGCGACCTATGGAATAGTTAAAAATTACTCAAAATTGAGTTTAATTTAACCCTATAAATTTAACAGTGTATAGTAAAAATGATTAAAACACAGCTTAACTCTATTCTCATTCAAAACATCTTTATTTTTCACATTTAAAACAAAATTTTCTTTATTAATAAACGGGGTATCGATGACCCTTGCCAAATTCACCAGGCGGAGTTTTGACTAAGTCGCGTTTTTCCCCTGGTCAGGACACTCGGACCGGAAATGTCCGGTCTTCCCGCACGTCCAGCACTCCCCGCGATTGGCGCTAAATTTGCCGCCTCGCCCGTTCCCTTTCTGAGAATTATTTTTTTGTTCACTTTCCCCCTCTACCTCCCGCTTTTAATTATTTGTGCCCCCCCTCTGTCCTTCCTTCGCGGAGTCTCTGTTAAATTTTTCTCGGGCGAAACCCTCCCCCTGAATAATTTTTAACGCTTTCGCCCTCTCGACCGCCTGACACAAGGAGGTTATCCCCTCCATCTGCAGTGTCCGTCGGATAAAATGGTCCGCGACGGCCGTCACGAATTGCGAACACGCAATTTTCTCGCGAATTTCGTGGGGGCACTCGGGGTATGCGAGGCGCGATAGTCGCTCAATGTCGGAACCGAGAGCAGCCAAATCTTCCCCGAATCTTTGTCTGCGGTTCGTGCGTGCGGAATAATAGTTCTGCGTTAGACGCCCCTCACCGAAACGTAACTCGAGCTTCGACTTCAGTTCCGCAAAATTCAAACATTCTATGTTTTGAACCGACTCAAGAATCGTACGCGCCTTCCCTCTCAGGCTCGAAGCGAGCGCGACAGTTTTCGTCGCGTTGTCCCAAAAATTCGCTCGCGCAATCAAGTTGAATTGCGAAAAATACTCCTGTAAAGGGACTGTCCCGTCGTAAGTATCGGGCTTTAATTTATACCCGAGCCCATCGCCCGTTGCCGTTACGGCGTCCCCCGTATGCACGTTTCGAATCCCGACATCGGCATCCGCGCCCATCTCACCCGTACATCGGTCAAAACCGCACGCAGCGCTCGCTGTCGCGTTTCTCTCTATCGGGCGTGACACACATTCACTCGCGCCCCCCGCGTACGCGTACCCTTCGGCCGGACGCACGACGCTCTCACGCGCACTGCTCACGCTCGCGCTCTTCGCGCGCGTGTCTCGCGTCCCCTCACCGTTCACGCAGCGCGCCCCCGAATCCCCGGACGCTCTAATAATGGAAAGACTTAGCTGGGGGTCGACACTGGAGTTCGTCCCTCGGAGACGTCGGAGCTCCTCTACCTGTCGGCGGATCGTCGCCGCGTATCCCTCCTCTCTTCGAGCCTGCTCCTCCCGCAGGAGCCGGACTTCCTCGATAACAGCTTGGAGCGTCTCGGTGAGCGTCGTGATCACCGGCGCTTCGGTGGCATCTCGTTGAGGCGTCTCCAGCCGGAGCCTCTTCCTTGTGGCCATCGGGATACACGGAGTGATGCTCGTCGTTGCCGAGATTGCTCGTCCTTTCCGGGATCGTCCGAGATCCCGGACAAGCCCCCAAAATGTTACGCTCGTCGGGCGTTAGCCACTCTTTCGCACTTGCACTCACGCGCGACGCGTACTCCGTCACTCGCTCAAAGAAGCAAGGCTCGTTTAGAAAAAGGAACTCGTTTATTGATGCAGCCCGTTTATACAAAGAGCTCGAGTATAAACGTCCGAACGTGACGGTATCCCAGAGCATAATCTGACAAGCGATGTTTATAAACAACCGTTTAAGGACGAAAGACAACGTAGCGGGCGATTCACATGACGCGCGGCACGGGCGTACTTCACGGGCGTAACAATATTTTATTTTAATGCTTATGAAGAAAAAATCTGCTGCAAGGTACAGATGCTATTCTAAAGGAGGAATGCCTGTCAGCACTGCATCAAAGCAGTACAATATTCCAAGAACTACGTTGCAGTACAAAAACTGGGGCAAATCGTCACCTGTTATTAAAAGTCGAGGACCTGAGTGTATACTTGGAGAAGAATATGAACGCCAATTCGTATAGTGGATTTTTTATATGAGCCAAAATGGATTTCCTGTGTCACGAGTTCAACTATTAGACAGCGATCAACTGCTGCTGAAGCAAATAAAGAAGACGACGACAGTAGTGAGTATAGAGGAGTTCTAACTAGAGAGCTCCGAGGGGGGGGTGAGGGAGGGGGGTATTGGATTTCGCGATGGAGAGGGGGGGAGGCGGGGTATCGGGTTACATAAGGGTATCGGATTTCGCGGGGGGTTGAGGGGCAAGGGCAGGGGGAGGGTATCGGGTTACACAAAAGTATCGGATTTCACGGGGGGTGAAGGGAAGGGGGCGGGGTCGGATTTCAAGGATATCGAATTACGAGGGGAAGGGGGAAAGGAAGGGTGACCTTGGCATACCACGTGTATGACTCACCGGGGGATGACTCACCGGGGATGACTCACCGGGATGACTCACCCGCGCCGCGGGGTCCGCGTGGGGGTCCGCGGGGTCCGCACGGGGGGGTCCGCGTTCGCGCCGCGGTCGCGGGTCCGCGGGTCCGCGCAGGGGGGTCCGCGTTCGCGCCGCGGGGTACATTCGCAACAACGCCGCTAGGCGGCGCATAATAGTAAGACTAACTCGATAGCGCACTAAGCAGAAGCATACATTTTGTCGATAACGCTTCGAACCTGTCGGAACATGTTCGTCGTAAACAAATTTTTTCTGGGAAAAGTGGGGTGTTATCGCGTAGCTAAACAATTTTGCACAATTTTTTTACGACGCAGTACGCGAGACAAAGGAAAAAATGACGTCATCGACGATGATCAACCGCATCAAAGCGATAAAATTTAGGTAGGGATGGACATGCGCGCAAAGAAATTACATCGTTTGTTTAGTTGTAAGAAAATAAGCCTGTTTATTTAACTTTTCTTTTTTATATAATATATCTTACGTACTAAAAACTAAAGGTACGAGCTCACAATCGATGAGTGTCTCGTACTACAAAGGCGAGCGCCGACGTCCGCTAAAAGTCCGGCTGTTTGATTTACAAAACAAATATCGCGTACCGTAACATGGAAGCGAGGCGCCGATGCTCCGGCGGACGTTCCATATACGGCTCGAATAGAAATTCGCGCGAAGAAAATATAGCATGATTTATACTTAAAAAACAATCTATCTACGCTGTATGTAAAAGACAAAGGAAGAAATGACGTCACTGGGACGATGATCGACCCGATAACGCTTCGAACCTGTCGGAACATGTTCGTCGTAAACAAATTTTTTCTGGGAAAAGGGGGTGTTATCGCGTAGACTAAACAATCTATCTATGCAGTACGCGAGACAAAGGAAAAGATTAAAAAAAAATCAGTTGGAGCAAGAGAGAGAGCAAAGGGTATATAATGAGGGATGAAGCGCGTCGAGCCGCAGTAGTAAGATTTGAGATACATCGATCGAAAAGTATCGCGGTTTCTTTGTTACTTTATGGTTAAACACGTTATCATGTGCAAGTGCTCTGTAAAAAAGATTCTCTTATTGCTCAGTCGCAAAGATGTTCGTCCTGCTGTCGAGACATTCGGACATTCGCGATTTTAGTGCCGAACAGCTGCAATTTATGACGAAAACCGTTCTGTTGCAAATGTGCGGCGATCACGTCCACTACGTGTGGGAAAAGCTTCCGGAGCGGATATAAAGGCGGATCTGGAGGTTTAAACCTATCGTCGCTGTGACGAACATTGGAATCAACCGTGGCAGGAAACGCCATCATCCACGGTCCCGTTCCGATGATTAAGGATTGCGGCAAATGTCAACGAAAAAACTATTAACTTTCGCGAACATTTTTTTTCATAACAGTGAACAAGAAAACACGGTGCTTGTATTTGTGCGAAAATGATCAAACATATGGACCAATTCGAGCAAACAGAACGCGATCTATTGGAGCTGTCCGACCAAGTAGCTACCGTGGGTGAATTTTTTACATGGGCGCTGCAATGCGCGGAATTCGTCGAGCAGCTCGAGCACGCTGTAGTGCCAAACGTTCGCGGCTCTCGATCGGGAAGAGACAATCGTTGGTTGTCAGAATCGCGCGACTCGAGGGTGCAAAGTCGCGACTGGAAAGACAATTTATCCGTAGCGGTGGCGATTATGCGAACGCCGATAACAGTGGCGACACGCGCGCGGAAGAACTCGTATGGCGAGAAATCGATGTCGCGTTCGAAACGCGGATAATGACCGACGCGGTAATTAATATGGACTATATAGAACCGCGACAGTTTCTGGAAGACGTCTGTAGTGTAATGTGCAAGCGAGTGCGAGACATTATAAAGACACATAACTGTGTCAAAGTGTATACCGCGTTCAACGGGGGAGTTTGTGGCGGGTGAGAAACGTGCCAATAAGAGTCTACATACAAAAACCAAAGAACTCTGTTCTACATCGCACTTGCGCGAGTGGTACGAGCGATACGTTATCGAGCCCACATTAGCGTCCCTCGGAAAGTTCCAGGAACGAGACAGTGGGTGGGCGTTGACGCGAATCCTTAATTTGACGGTGAACGTCAACAGGTACAATTCTTTGCGCGCGGGGTGTCACGTGAAGTTACCTCGAGACATTAAATTGAAGAGAGCGGTGATCAATATGCGATCAATGGACAATGCGTGTTTTGCGTGGGCAGTGACGGCTGCTCTGCATCCAGCCGAAAGAAATTCAGATCTGGAATCATCATACCCGCATTATTGGACGATATTGAATTTACGTGACATTGAGTTCCCAATGACGTTGAGTCAAATTAAACAATTTGAACGACTCAACGACGGACGATCAACGTGTATACCATCGAGGGACAGTCAAACATTCTCGTGGATTGAACATCTATCCATCCTCGTAAGCTCACAATTGAGCAAGCATTATTGTCAGAAGTACATTTGTAATCGGTAAGTGTCTATACTTCTTTTAATAATATGTAGAATATTTTATATTTAGTGTATAAAAAATTTGCAATAATTGTATGTTTTTTTTGCAGATGTCTTCACTACTTTAGTTCGAGCGACAAGTTGCAGTCTCACACGGCAAACTGCCGAGAGGTAAACAACTGCGCTATCAGACTACCGAGCAAGAACAACAAGTGGCTGAGCTTCAAGAGCCACAACAGGAAAGAGCGACTTCCCTTCGTGGTGTATGTCGATCTGGAGTGCGTGCTGAAGAAGACACAACCGGAGATGGAACACGCGTCATACGCTTATCAACATCATCGGGTATGTAGTATAGGATACTACGTACAGTGCTCGTACGATGAAACGTTATCGGCGTAGCGATTTCGTCGCGATAATGACTGCGTCGCGTGGTTCGCCGAGGAACTCAACGGATTGGCGCATCGCGTAAAGAACATCTTGTCCGACATTGTATGCATGGTTGAGCTAACGCGAGACAAGTGGGAGACATTTTACAGCGCGGCGCTGTGACACATTTGCGAAAAACCGTTCGCGCCGGATGACAATTGTGTACGCGATCATTGTCACTTGACCGGGCGTTATAGAGGTCTAGCACATTCGACGTGCAATCTGAAATATAAGGATTCTCACTTTATTCCAGTCATTTTTCACAATCTATCGGGCTATGACGCACACTTTATTATCAAGATAGCTGCTGCGTTCAAAGGTTCGATCGATGTACTACCTATAACAAAGGAAAAGTACATTTCATTCACGAAGCACGTGAAAGACACTGCCGAAAGATCAGATTCGCGAAGCTATATAAAATTAAGATTCATCGACTCGTACAAATTTCTGAGCGCAAGTCTCGCAAAATTGGCATCCTTCCTCGATAAGGATAAATTGAAAATTATACGTTCCAAATTTTCCGCGTAATCCGACGACGATTTCGAATTATCGACGCGAAAAGGTGTCTTTCTATACGAATACGTGGACAGCGTCGAAAAGCTGGAGGATACGTGTTTACCGCCGCGCGACTCATTTTACAGTTCCTTAACCGGTGACACCGTATACGAGAGCGATTACGCGCACGCCGTAGTAGGGGTGTTATATACACTTCTAGTCTTAGGCCGGTCGCGGGGGGTTGGGTGGCGCGGGGGAACTGGGCGAGGGGGGAGCGCGCTCGACCTATCGCGTCTCGCCTTTCCGTTGGAGAACGGAAAGGAGGTCGGCGATTGGTCGAGTGCGCTCCCCCCTCGCCCAGTTCCCCGCGCCACCCAACCCCCCGCGACCTGTCGGAGGTTAGGAGCGTTACCGATAGAAGACGGGGGCGGGAGCGTCGTCGAGCGCGTCCGTCGATCGTCGCGCGCGAACTGATTCTTCTATTTTTTTCGGGGAGGACGCGGCGATAGACCGTTCCCTCTCCGGAAGTACTGTGTCCGATACTCGACTATAAATAGAATTGGCGCTGCAGCGCGGGCAAACGGCGACGCGGACGAACGTTCAAAGGTCGCTCTCGTCGTTTCCTCCTTTTGTTTTCTTCGGAGGATGCGGCGAGCGGTTGTCGGTTTTCCGGGAAAAGAGAGTATATTTTCAGCGGGTACATCTTTCGTTGAGGAGATAACGAGGAGATAACGGGTATAAATTGAATGAGCGCGCGACAGCGCGGCAAATGGAGACGCGGACGGACGAATGTAACGCGTTGGGATTGTACGTAATACGAATTTTTATTGTTATTTTAACGCGGTATGAGTGACGAGTACGCAGAACTTTGCAAACATTGGCTCTGGGCGAAAACATACGGGAAACCGATCATAAGAATCAGCAAACCGCACAGGAAGAATGGGGATCCGTGCTGCGTTGACGTAACGAGATATCTGATCCGTCGCGAAATCGGAATCGTCGATCGCCGATCTTACCGGCGGTATCTCAGAGCTGGTATATATCACGAAAGAATAAATATAAGCGATGGGATAATTACTGTTGATTTGGAGATGTTAGAGGAAACGTAGCATTACCCGATGAACGATCGCCGTTATCGCTCGTTCGAGGAATCGGACGAAGAACTGCGCTGTCGCGAGGCCATGCCTAAATTCTCGTCCGATTCGGACGACGAATCGGCGAGAGTCGATGCGTCGTCGTTGCCGTCAAACATGCGGTGTGCGTCGGTGGCGAAGGAGAACGCGCGATGAAATTTGGCGACTTATCATCTGCGAAGGGAGATCGGAGAGCGAACCGCGCGCGAGCGAGATTGGATAAAGACGACGATGGCATATTCCGTTAGGGCGAACGATTATATGCGTTGCTTGCCGCTCGAGTATTACCTCTATTACGAGTCGGTGTTCGGAGGAGAGAGTCTCCTCCATAGGATTTATACCGGCGAGTCTCGTCGTCTTTTCGATCGACTGAAATTCGATGTTCCCAAGGGTGAGCCCTTCTGGATAGAATGGAAGAGTGCGAAGAGCTGCTCGCCGCGGACGTCCGCGACGCGGACGGGTACCGCGCGTGGAGACGACGATGCGACGAGTGTCTCCGGCTCTTGCGAGAGAGGTGTCGAGTCGGACAACCTGGGAGGCGAAGAAACACGGGAGCCGTGACCTTTCTGGTGGCTCGAATAGTTCGATTGGAGGGTTTGAGGGAGGATCTGCGTCGACGATTCAAACGCGCCATAGGTGCTGGTTTGGACGGCGGTAGCGGCAGCGTCGGCAGAGGATTTTCGTGGGTCGAGGTCGATACGGCGTTCCAAAGGCGCGTTCTTACCGGCGCTGTGACGAATTCTACGTACATCGAACCCGCGCGATTTCTCGAGGACGCGAAGAACACCGTGCTCGAGAAAGTGCGGGTTAATTTGACCAGACACGGGTGTTTGAAGGTCAATGTCATATTCAATGGGGAATTCGTAGCGGACGTTAAGACCGGTGTGAAGAGTATCGCTACGCGGAACGAACAGCTTCTCCCAGGGACCGATCTGAGCGAGTGGTACGATAGGCACGTGCGCGACGCGATTCTAGCGAAGTTGGACGAATTTCAGGAACGCGACAGCGGATGGGCGTTGTCGCGAATACTTAATCTAACGATGAACGTGAACAAGTGTAATCCTATGCGCGTGGGATGTTGGATGAAGATACCGCTAGGCATAAGACGTAAAAAAGCGGTGGTCAACGTGCGATCGGAAAACGACGCGTGCTTCGCGCGTGCGGTGGTCGCGGCTCTGTATCCCGCCGAGCGGAACGCAGAGCGATGCGCCTCTTATCCCGATTACGCGACGGTGCTGAATCTTGACGGGATTAATTTTCCCATAGATCTGAAAAAGATCGGAAAGTTCGAACGTCAGAACGACGTATCTATCAACGTATTTACAACTTGAGAAAAAATCGAAGAGAAACGTAAGTTCGGTCGGGGCGCCGACGACAACGCGATCGTGCCTCTGCGATTGACCGACGATAAGAGGGATAGACACGTAAATCTTCTGTATCTGCGCGATACGCTACGCGGCGTCAACAGGGGCCATTTCGCCTGAATAAAGAATCTGTCGCGATTGGTGAATTCGCAATTGACCGCGAGCCGGTGTGCAAAGCACGTTTGCAATCGGTAGGTATAAAAATGAAAAAAAAATCTGAGGAATAGGGAAACGACGAGGCATTATTTTTTCTATGTAAACGCGTAATAATCGCACGCACGTTGCTTCGCAGATGTCTACACTATTTCTATACGCACGAAAAGTTGGCCGCTCACAGCGTCGACTGCGGCCGAATGAACGACTGCGCCGTCGTTCTTCCGAACGAGGACGATAAGTGGCTGTCGTTCGACAATCACGACAGAAAGGAGCGACTCCCCTTCGTGGTGTACGCGAATCTGGAGTGTCTTCTCGAACAACGGGAGAGGGAAGAATGTCGATGGAGGCGCGAGAACGGAACGATACGCTTATCAGCGTCACGTACCTTTCAGTCTAGGCTATTATCTGTGCTGCACCTACGACAATACCGAATCTACGTACAGATATCGTCGCGGCGAGGATTGCGTTTCGTGGTTCGCGAACGAGCTTCGCGTTCTCGCGCATCGCGCCAAGACTAAATTCTCCACCAATATAGCTATGGTGGAACTTACGGAGGACGAGAAACACGAATTTTGGCTCGCGACGCATTGCCACGTGTGTGGAAAATCGTTCCAACCGGAGGACAAGCGAGTGCGAGATCACTGTCATCTAACCGGACGCTACAGAAGTCCGGCGCATTCTCGCTGCAATCTTAATTACAAAAACGTGTACGTGATTCCCGTGTTCTTTCACAATCTGTCGGGTTACGACGCGCACTTCATCGTCGAGAGAATCGCGAACGATTTCGAGGGCGGGGTCGATCTGCTGCCGCTTACGAAGGAAAGTTACATATCGTTCGCGAAATCCGTCAAGGAGACGCAGACGGATGGGAAATGGGATCGGTACGTGAGACTTCGATTCGTGGACTCGTATAAATTTTTAGCCGCGAGTATCGAAACCCTGGCCTCCTATCTGAACAAGGACAAGCTGAGAATAACGCGTTCGGAGTACGCGGATTTGAGCGCGGAGGATCTCGATCTGCTCACTCGCAAGGGAGTGTTTCCGTACGTCGACAGCGTGGACAAACTGCGGGAGACCGAGCTTCCGCCGCGCGAGGCTTTTTACAGCTCCCTGAACGACGAGAACGCGAGCGAGAGCGACTACGAGCACGCGACGAGGGTCTGGCGACGTTTTCGCGTGCGAGATTTCGGCGAGTACAGCGATCTGCATCTCAAGACCAACGTGCTTC
Source organism: Temnothorax unifasciatus (assembly GCA_030770225.1). NCBI lineage: Eukaryota > Metazoa > Arthropoda > Insecta > Hymenoptera > Formicidae > Temnothorax > Temnothorax unifasciatus. The sequence goes on along the minus strand of JASTWK010000490.1, from coordinate 93,361 downwards.
TTCTGGCGGATATTTTTGAAAATTTTCGGGACGCGTGTGTCGCGAGTTACGGGCTGGATCCCGCGCATTATTATACTTTGCCGGGGTACACGTGGGACGCCATGCTGAGGTACACCGGCGTGCGCTTCGAGCTGTTCATCGACATCGACATGGTGCTGTTCGTGGAACGCGGGATACGCGGCGGCCTCAGTTAATGTTCGCTCAGGTACGCGCGAGCCAACAACAGGCACGTACCGACGTACGACTCGTCCCAGCCCACTACGTATCTCATGTATTACGACGTGAACAATCTCTACGGCTGGGCTATGAGCGAATCGCTGCCGTACGCGAATTTCCAATGGCTCGACGACCCTGAGAATTTCGACGTGACGACCGTGCCGACGGACAGCGACGTCGGTTACATTCTGGAGGTGGATCTCGAGTATCCGCCGCACCTGCACGACGCCCACGCGGACCTGCCGTTGTGCCCGACGCGCGACAAACCGCCCGGTAAGCGGCAGGAGAAATTGCTCGCTACTCTCTACGATAAATCGCGCTACGTGACGCACTATCGAAACCTGCAGCAATGCTTGCGACTCGGTTTGCGTCTGACGCGCGTTCGTCGCGTTCTGCGATTCGCCGAGTCACCGTGGCTTCGCGGCTACATCGAGCTGAACACTAGGCTTAGGACGCGCGCGAGCAACGAGTTCGAACGGAATATGTACAAACTGATGAACAATGCCGTCTTCGGCAAGACGATGGAGAACGTGCGCGATCACGTGGACGTGCATCTCGTGACGCGATGGGACGGGAGATACGGCGCGGAGGCGATGATTGCCAGGCCGAACTTTCACAGTAGAAGCGTCTTCTCGGAGAATCTGGTCGCGATCGAGCTGCGAAGGCTCGAGGTAAAATTCAACAAACTGGTCTACGTGGGTATGTGTATTCTCGAGATATCCAAGACGCGTCTCTACGAGTTTCATTACAACTACATGGTGCCGCTCTATCGCGACCGGTGTCGAATTCTTTACACGGATACGGACAGTTTGATCTAATCGTTGGAGTGCGAAGACGCGTACGAGCGTATGAGGCGCGACATAGACAGGTTCGACACGAGCGATTACGCGTAGAATAACGCGCACGGTATGCCGCGCGTCAACAAGGAAGTGCCCGGTTTGATGAAGGACGAGAACAACGGCGCGATCATGACGGAGTTTGTGGGCCTCAGAGCGAAGATGTACACCTACAATGTACTCGGACGCGACGACACCAAGAGAATAAAGGGTGTTAAAAGAAACGTGGTCGCGAAGAGGATCACGTTCGAGGATTACGTGGCGTGTCTGCGAAACGCGCGCGAGCTGAAGACGCGCCAGTCGTGCATATTCGACGTTGCACGAGGTTTACACCGTGTCGGAGCAAAAACTAGCTCTCAGTCTGCACGACGACAAGCAATACGTGACGCTGAACAGCGAGGAAACGCTTCCGTGGGGACACTACGAAGTACCGTTGTAAAAAATAAGCTTTCCGAAATTATTTTATCATAAAATCAATAGTACGTAAGAAACAAACCAATGAATGTGTAAACTTTTATTAATAATAAAGTACATTGCGTTATGCGCGTCTACGAATGTCTGATTATTTCCGTTACAATACAGACGCCCTATCTATCCACGAATTGTGCGAACTGTTCATTCCTAGCCACTTCACGTATGCTCGATTGCCCCGCCTACGCAAGACTTTTTCCACGAGATAGACGTCGGGATTGGAGACGCGCAGCAACTCGTATTCGTAGAATCCTCCGGCTATCGCTTCTCTGCGAACGTCTCTCAACAGATACGTGACGGGATTGGTTCTTTGCACTTTAGCTATGCGAAAGATTTCGGTGGTCCAATTGGGAGTGTAGCCCTTTTCGAATATCGTTTTGAATTTGCTCACTCGCACCGGATCGTTGACTCGAAATCTCGCCGGCGCGGCGATCTTCGCGCGACTGTACACCGTGCGCAGCAGCTTTTCGGCGACGGCGGGCGTCACGTCCGCCGGGCGCATTCCAATCGTCCTGTGTCTGCGACGATTGTAATTCGACAAGAGGCGCGGCAGCGAGTCTACCCATCTGTACGATCCCTGGAGGGTGAAGAGCTTCCACATGTCGTTTTTCAACGTGCGATTGAATCTCTCCACCACCGACGCTTTCATCACCGAATACGTGGAGTAGTGATTCACCTTGTGCGCGTCGAAGATTTTGCGCACGTCGGCGTTGTAGAATTCCTTTCCTTTGTCCGTTTGCAGATTTCTATCAAGATTCTAGGGTATCGCGCGTCCTCGCAAAAGATCTTTCGCAGAGCCGTCGCGACCTCTTTTCCGCTCTTATTCTTGAGCGGGATCGCCCAGGCGTACTTGCTCAGCACGTCGATGACCGTCAGAATGTAATTGTGGCCCGCGTTTTCACGCAAATAGGGACGCATCTCCACCACGTCGGCCTGCCACAGGTCGTCGTAACCGACGCGGCGCCGAGGAAAGTTTTTGCGCGCCGGCGCGTGCAATTCCTCCACGAGTCTTCGTTTTTCCACGCTCATTGATTGAGACGTTGATTGAGATGGTCTAGAATACTTTGAATTCGAGCGATATCAACGTCGTGCTTGTTCACGGTATTTTTCACATCCACGAACTGGCTTCTGAATTATCTTATCAGATCTTTGAAATTCTTTTTAACCTCAGCGATCGCTTCATCGACGTAGCTCCTGTTTGTCGCGTCGCCGTCGTCCTCCGGCGCGGCTACGCGCCGTATCCTGCGCTCCGACGCGTCGTAGGAATCCTCGCGTAGACGAAGCGCGTCGTTTCGCAACGTTACGATTTCGTCTCTCAAACCTTGGGTCGCGTTTGTCACGATGACGCCTTTGAAGTTTTTATCGGCGGTATTCCTCTTGATCTCCTCGCGCATCGCGTTCTTCAACCGTTCGATCGCGCCCTCTACGTAACTCTTGTTCGCCGCGTCGGCGCCGTCTTCCGGCGCGGCTACGGCTTCTATCCTGAGCCCTCTCGCGACGTAAACGCCGTGAATAATGCAAAGCGCGTCTTTGAACAACTTCTTGATATCCTTTTATATCTCCTCGATCGCGATAGTACGAGTTATTATCTCACTCATCAGTTTGCTTTTGAGCCGTTTGATCGCGCCGTCTACGTAGCTCCTGTTCGCCGCATCGGTGCCGACCTCCGGTGCGACTAGCCGCCGTATCTTGCGCTCCTCCGCGTCGTAGGAATTCTCCTTCAAACGGAGCGCGTCGTTCTTCAGCGTCGCTATCTGACCTTCGAACTCTTTCACCGCTTCGAACTTGGCATACGCGATCCAGATATCGACGTAGCTCTTGTTCGTCGCGTCGTCGTTGTCCTCCGGCGCGGCCACTCGCCGTATTTTGCGCTCCTTTGCGTCGTAGAAATCCTCGCTCATAAAAAGCGCGTTGTTGCGAGTGTAATTGCGCAAAGATTCGATCGACGAGCGTAATCTCACCGCGGACGCACCGTCGATTTTGTCACCGTTGTCTCGATTTGCCAGAGACATGCCGAATTTGTTCACGGACATCGCGCGCGGAAAGGCGCCGGAGAGCGCGCCGCGATTCGTACTGCCGTCGCGATCCACGCGACCGATCAATTTATGACGAAAGCGAAGTTACTCGATTATCGACAGAATTTCGTTGTCGTGAGCGTCGTTGCCGGGCCGACGAGAGGCGTCCAGCAGTCGAAGTCGATCGACCAGCTCGTTGGGATCGTCCCAGTGAACGTAATCGATCGCGTTGTCGGTCAGTCGCATGACGGTAGTCCGGTACCCTTTGTAGTACTAGTTTTGTGAGACGGAAGCACGAGCGGCGCTATTACATTTCTGTACTTGTGTCCCTTGTTACCCATGACAGGTATGCTGGCGCTGCGATCGCGTTTGTGAGCGCTGGTAGCGAAAAGTATACGTCTGTACGTTCGTTTGTCCTCGTCCGTGTAGATTTTAGCGTTGGGAGTTCGCATGAAGATCAATTCGTACAGACCGCGCGTGTCTTTGTATCGCACACCACCGATGATCACGGAGTCATCCGCGGCCACGTCGAATCGCTTGTTACCCAGCATCGTGCCGTTCTCGAGATACACTCCGTAGACGTGGTGGATATCCTTTTTTCTGTCACCGCTCAGAAGAGCGCCCACGTATTCCCGCCCTAACGGTCCTAGTTGACTGTGCAGAAGGTCGCGACCTTCCGTCGTACTCAAAGATTCCCTGACGGATATCTCTAGCGCGGGAGGTGGAGTTGTCGTCTCCGAGACGATCTCGCGTTCTCTGGGTAAAAATTGGACGGAATCGGCGTGGAACTCGCCGTCGCGGGTGCCGAACTCAACCGTGCTGGACGCGACTCCCTTTTTCCCACGGTAGTCGTTGTCCTGATCGGCGTGAATACGTCGTCCTCCTCCCCGTAATCGCGCTCCAGGTCGGCGCCAGCATCGTCGTCGTCGTTCTCGCTGTCCTTCTTCGCTCTCTTCGCCGCTTTCATTTTTTTCGCGAACGCACAATTATCACCGTCGTCGTCAATTTTGTTCGAACCTTTACTCTTACGTTCCGCGTCATCGACGAGTCGTTTCAGAGGTTTGACAATAGGCTCGTACCTTTTTTCCATAGCGATCTCGCTCTCCATTTTGCCGGCCCTGAGAGCGGCGTATTTTCTGCGAATCGAAGCGCGCGTTTTGGCTATCTCTCGCGCGGTTCTCTTTTCCGCGATCGCGCTCATACTCGCGTCGTTCGGCGAAACGCACTGATCGGCTGTACAGCACGGCGAAGTCGTGGAACCCCCGTCTGTACCGTCCGCCTCGCAACGCGCTGTTTTTGTCTATCACGGCGAAACCGTAGGCGCGTCGCCAACACTCGCGACAGAATGCGCGAAACTCGTCGTACGACATATCGATGTTCACGTGATCGTCGTACACGTGTCGCAGATTGGTGCCGTCCTGCCTGAACAGGATCAACAGATTTGCATTATCGCGCACTAGATGTTTCGGAATTTTAGCATACGTCTGACAGAGATAGAAGCAATCGATATTCGATGTCGACCCATAGAAAAGTATTCCCTCATCCTGTCCTGCTTGTCGCAGGCCACGTCGTCGAAGATCGAGTCGGGAAGCGCCTCGTCCAGTGGAACGACCTCTCGATTGTCGGAAAACGCGCGATAGTTGATCTCCTCCATAGGCTCGAACAATCGTTCGAGGTATCGATACTTCGGTTGTTGCAGAGATTTCGAGTACACGTATACGTTCTCGAAACGAAGACCGTGCGGCTGTTCCAGCAGACTCAGCAGAACGTTCGTCTTACCGCAATTCGAGGGACCGCAAATGATGCAGCGCACGACGTTCGGCAGGAGAGGACCGTGCCTGCGCGATTCTCCGTTTCCTTTCTCGGTCGCGCCCGACCCCGCCAGCGATTTGCGATCCGCATTAGAGACTCCTATCGTCAACGACTGTCGCACGAATCGCATCTCGCCCTCTCTTTTTCTGTCTCTCGGTCTTTTCCGCGAGCTCGCGCTCGCTCGATTCGCGCGCGATGAATTTCCGGTCGCTCGGGGAGGAAGGCGCGCGTGCGCAAACGCCTTGCGCGCGGGTATAAGAAGCGCGAGCGCGTCGCCGTGTCCGTACAAAGATTATACTAAAATCAGCGAATCGTTCGCGCGCATCGGTAATCGAGAATGTTTCCCATACTGACGCATAGACACGATATTCTCAATCTAACGGCCGAGGAGTTGGAATTCGTTCCGAAGGTCATTCTGTTGCGTCATTTTGAGAGATACGTGCATTTGCTGTGGGACCGTTTGCCGGAACATATAAAAGTGGATCCCGAGGCGCAGAGATATCGCCCGTGCATGGAACATTACAATCGTCCGTGGCAGCGAACGCACATAGACGGTCCACCGCCGCTCATCAAGGACTGCCACGAGTGCAACCGCATGGACGTTGTGAACGACGAGTCATCAATTTCCCGTTCGAAGCAATAAAAGAAAAAAATAAATCCTCCCGCAACCGCGACCGAATGCGCGGCGCCGGTCTGCTCAATCGCGCGATAAACGCTCTTCCCTTCGAGCTGCACATACCCGGCTATCAATTTTGCGGACCCGGTACGCGTCTAGCGCAAAGACTAGGGCGCGGCGAAGAAGGCATCAATCCGTTGGACGCGGCGTGTCGAGAGCACGACGTCGCGTATTCGCGAAGCGGCGAGCTCGCCGAGCGACACGTCGCCGATCGACTGCTCGCCGAGAGGGCGCGCGAGCGCGTCACCGCGAAAGATTCCACGGCTAGTGAGAGACTCGCCGCGGCGGCCGTATGGGCGGCTATGAAAGCGAAGACGAAACTGGGCATGGGTATGGAACGCAAAGGAAAAACGAGGAAAGGAATGGGATTGAGGAAAAACGCGAAGACGGGAAGGAAGAGCGGGAGGAAGAAGCGGAGGATACTTCCGACAGCAAAACGCGGCGGCTTCTTGCCTTTTCTGCCGATACTGGGCGCGCTTGGTTCCTTGATCGGTGGCGCGGCTGGCGTGGCCAAAGCGGTGAGCGCCAACAAAACGGCGCAAAAACAACTCGAGGAATTGCATCGACACAATCGCGCGATGAAGGATCGCGGGTTGTACCTCGCGCCGTATAAAAAGCGCGGAGAGTCGCTGAAAAAAAATATCGCGGAAAGAGGCGACGTTATTAGTGCATCTTCCTCCGTACGGCATCACGACGAACGAGCAGCTCGATCGATCGGCGCGTCGCCTACGCATACCGTTCTTCCGTGGGGTGTTCATGCGCGACGCTCTGCCGACGAGGGTGCGACGCGCGGAGTGCGGCATCGTGAATCTCGACGACGCGGCGGGTCCGGGCACGCATTGGGTCGCTTACGCGAAAAAAGGGAACGCTGCGATCTACTTCGACGCGTTTGGAAATCTCCGTCCGCCTAGGGATCTCGCGCGATATCTCGGAGATGGCGGCGGCGAGAGCGCGATCGTGACATACAATCGTCGCTCGTTTCAGACATTCGATCAGAGAATCTGCGGACAGCTGTGCCTGCGATTTCTTCGCGAGATCGATTGGGGGAGTGGCGAACGATCGACGTTCTCCCGCGATGTCGCTGACTCTCACGTTGACCGGAACCAGCAGCGTTCTCACGGCGAGTCACTTTCCCGCTTTGGATCTGAGCGACGGCGAATACGAGCTGGGTTTGGCGACTTTTGAGACGTACAATTCGATTCCGAACGTTACGTCCGCGAACAATCGCTTCTACTTCGGCGAGGACGACCGGACAATCGTCGTTCCGGAAGGATCGTACGAGCTGCGGGCCGTGAACAGATATCTACGCGCCGCTCTTCTTTATCGCGCCTGTGAGAGAGAGAAAAAAATTAAAGAGGCACAAGAAAAAGTGCAGATCGACGCTGGACGGGTAAAAGAAAAAAACCGAACGGAGAAGGACGACGACGACGACATCTATCACATATACGAGGACAAAGACGAGGATGACGACGGTGATGGAATACTCGCTCTTCGCGCCAACGAGAATACCATGAGGAGCAAGATAAAATGCGCCTACCGGGTAAATTTTACAAAACCGGACAACATCGGTTCTCTTTTGGGTTTCTCGCGCGATCGTATTGTTACGCTCGACGAATAAGCTCGTCGCCGTAACACTATCGCGCACTCCACACTCGCGCACGTATTTCGCGGAAGTCGCAAAAGGAAAGAGAACTCAAAAGAACTTAAGAAATGCGTTTATTCCGAGCTCGTAAAACAGAACGCGTGCGGATTCCAAAAATCCGCTAGACCGAAAATCAATAAATCCATCAACAAAATCCCGTTGCCAAGGAGCGCGCTTCACCGCTTTCCGCGACTTCTCTACTCAGTGTCCAACACGGGCGTAACAGTATTTTAAAACCGAACAAATGGTACGTTGTCGACGGACCCGTTGACGTCATGAGCGTAAACATAATTCGCATCGAATGCAGTATCACCACGGGAGCTTACAGCAACGGACGCTCGGTGCACGCGATACACGAATTCGCGCCGAAAATTCCACCGGGATATAAACTGTCGGAGACTCCGACGCAGATCATTTACCTCCCGATCGTCGCGCGAAACGTCACCGATATCACGGTGCAAGTCGTGGATCAGAAAGATCGATTGATCGATTTCCGCGGCGAAGAGATAACGATCAGGTTACACGTACGTCGTCATCAAAGTTAGTGTGTGCGCGCGTATCTCCGCGACCTGAAGAGTGAGAGAGCGAGAGGAGGGATGCTCGTTCTGAACGGATCTAGCGCGAATTGTGCGAACGAGCGAGCTGGCCCGTTTTACGACGAGATCGGAAGCGTAGGAAAAAAAAGAGGTGGAGGAGGAGGAAGGAGAGCCGTTCTCAGCAACGCCAACGTCAGGTTTCTACGATCGCTGGGTCTCGCCGTGAGAAACTCGTCGTCACCGCCGCATCGTTTTCACATCGAGAGGAAAAATTATGGCCGACATCTTGAGTATCGGCGGTGAGCCGATCTTCGACGAGCGCATCGTCGGAATCGAGACTCACACGTATAACCCGTACGTCAACACGACGTTCGGGCACAACGACGAGATACGAATACCCATACAGCAGCAGGATCTGTATACGCTGCCGTGCAACAGTTTCCTGTACGTCGAGGGATGACTCTACGACGATGGCGCGAGAACACAGGAGGGAGGGGAAGATCAAAGTCGATACGCGAAATTAGTTAACAACTGCGTCGCGTTTATGTTCGACGAAATTCGATACGAACTCGACGGCGTGGAGATCGACCGGTGTAGAAACGTCGGAATAACCAGCACAATAAAGAACTACGTGTCGCTGACCGTCGAACGAGCCAGAAGACTGCAGAACGCCGGATGGAGTTATCCGACGAACGATTCGAATCTCACCAGCGCGTCCCATCAATTCAACTTTTGCGTACCGTTGAATATTCTGTTGGGTTTCTGTGAGGACTATAATCGCGTGGTGATAAACGCGCGACCCGAGCTTATCCTGATACGCGCTCGTACCGACAAAAACTGCGTCGTAGATCCGAAGAAAACCGTGCCGAGAGATCTGGCCAAGGATCCTAAAATTACGTTGCTGAAGGTGCAATGGCGCATGCCTCACGTGACATTGAACGACGTGACTAAATTATCGCTGTTGCGAACGTTAGAGAGCGGACGATTTCTGAGTTCGGGCTTTCGATCTTGGGACCTGTACGAATTTCCCCTGCTGCATAGCACGACCAAACATTCGTGGGCCGTGAAAGCCGCGCCGCAATTAGAGAAGCCGCGATACGTCATATTCGCGCTGCAGACCGGACGTCGAAACGAATTCACGGAGAACGCATCGAGGTTCGATCATTGCGCGCTAGCCAACGTAAAATTGTATCTCAACTCGGAATTTTATCCCTATGACGACGTGAACGCGGATTTCGAAAACGACAAGTTCGCCGTGCTGTACGAGATGTACGCGAAATTTCGAGGAGCGTACTACGGGAACAGTCGCGACGACGCGCTCTTCTCCCCGAGCGAATTCGCGCGGGTAGCTCCGCTCGCGGTGATCGATTGTTCCCGTCAAAACGAATCGGTGAAGAGCGCCACCGTGGACGTGCGCATCGAATTCGAAAACAAGGAAAACGTTCCGCCGAAAACCACCGCCTTTTGTCTAATCGTTCACGACCGCGTCATCGAATACAGTCCGCTGACCAACGTGGTGCGAAAAATTATCTAACGGAAAATGTGGTCGAAGGAAAAATAACATTTCCCGGAAACGAGACATATATCGCTGACGAACGTGCAAATAAAAATTATCTAACGTCAATGCGGTCGTAGGAAACCCATTTCCCGGTAAATGGGAAATATATAACGTCGAGGATACTTCCATTGTTCCTCAGACTCTGTTAGGAACGAGCAGTTCAAACACATCCTTAAGCTGAGGTTATTACATTTTTTTCCAACGCGCTGATTCAAATGGCCACAGCAGCAGCAACGACGACGACGATCTTCGTCGACCTGCAAGGGTTCACAGTGGGCGATATATTCGTCGCGAAGGAGGTGGCCGTGTTGCGAAGCGAGACGCGCGTACTCGCGCATCACGTCTTTCGCGCGCCTATGAAATGGGATCTGCTGACGAGCGCCGAGAAGTCAAGGGCCAGTTGGCTGATAGCGAACCATCACGGCCTCCGTTGGTAGGACGGGGACCCGGACTATCGTCAGGCGAAGACGATTATTCGGCGCGCGGTGTGCGACAATCTCGAAGAAACGTGGGAGAGAGAGGTGATACCCGATGCGCGAATCTACGTGAAGGGCCTCGAGAAGAAGAGGTGGCTGGAAGAGATTCTCGGCGACGTCGACGCGACGATCTGCGCCATCGACGCCGAGTATGACGACATCAATAGATTGGAGTTTCTTCGCGCCGATCGCGCGTTTCGATGCGGACGTCATCGACGGTGCTGCGCGATGGAGAACGTGTTAAAGTTGCGCGATTGGTGGATTGAGCGACGCGACGGCCTGTCCAACATCGACTCTGCCACGGATTAAATATAAAAAAACATATATTATTTGTACGATATAATTTTTTTCAATGTATACTCGTTTTTTAATTGTATTCGTTTTATTCTTTATTTCATATGTATACGTCAATCTGTATTGTATTTTATTAAATAATAATTGATGTAAAATCGATGAAAAAAAATGATATTCTTTTTTACGCATACCTGATCCGTATATATTATAAACCGTCGAGCGCGAAAAAATGGTCGGTCGCGGGAGCGCGATAATGCTGAGTGCGTAAAAATGGTCGGTCGCGGGAACGCAATGCCTCTTAGCGAGACAAACAAAAAGAAACGGTGAGCGAAAACGAGAGCGCGATATGGGAGGAAGCGATAGCGTCGAACGCGCGACGGGTGGGAGCGATAACGCGACACGCAAACGAGCTAGCGAACGAGAGCGCTGAGACGCTACAGCGCGAGGCGTGGACACGAACGCGAGTGAGCGATAACGCCAAACGTAAGATTGGATAGGGTAGAGAGCGGTAAAGGAAACGCGACATTGATAACCGAACGAAAAGAAAATTGTATTATAAATTTTTTCCATACATTTACACGTATACATATTTATTAACATTTATTTTTTTATTTATTAAATGGAATAGGAAATGGTAAAGGAAAGGCGATATCGACAATCGAACAGTGAAGATCGTTTCTTATAATGTTATATATTTTTTCATGATATTTGTACATATACATATTTATTTTTTATTTTTACGCTATTTTATCTATTAGGTGGAATAGGGAACGGTGAAGGAAACGCGATATAAATAACCGAACAGTGAAGATAATTAAATATTTTTATAATATTATATTTTTTCATATATTTATACATTTTCATATACATATAGATATACATATACATATATATACATATACATATACATATACATATGCATATACACATACATATTTATTAAAAACTTATTAAAATTCTTTGTTTTACACTGTTTTATTTCTTTTGGGAACAGGGCCAACTCTCAGGGATGTCGTCGTCAATAGTTATAACCCTGTTATCTCGATTCTCAATTCGATCCGCTTCGTCGCCGTCATCGTCCCTTTCCTGACCGCTCCGTCCCGCGCCCGATGACTCCTCGATCGTCGACGAAGCCAACCGCGCAACATCGCGGTGCATGCCCCGTATTTTCGTCACGAACAATCGTACATGGTTTCGGGACTTTTTTATCAGGGAAGCAATGATGGCTCTATACCAAAAATATATAAATATATAAATATATAAATGTAAATATAAAAAATTATTGCATAATTATATCTAACAAATCTATTCACGTTCGCTCCAATATAACGGAGGACGATGACTCCGTTATATTGGAGCGAACGTGAGTAGATTTGCGTACCGTGAGTTGTATACACGAAAGTACCTTTTCGTGTATACTTCTGAGTCGCAGCTGTAGCTGTCGCAGTGCTTCCGAATATTCCTCCACCGCCCTCGCCAATGACACCGTGTGAATTTGCAAAAGATCTACAATGCTCTTTATATCGTTCAATTTCTCCATCGTGCGCGGAAACTACGGTATATACGTTCAAAAGGACTGTGATGGATAGACTACACCCGAGTCTAGTCTCGAGTTCTTTATATATATGGTAAAAAAGGAAATTGCGGTAAAATATAAACCAAGAATAGCATTTTCGCGTCGAGAAACGAAACGCATCGAGGAACAAAGATGCGTTTTATCAAACCGACTCATCCGCCGGAATCGTCGACGCAATGTTTTCCACCCGAGACCCCCGCTGCCGCACCTATCCGCGCCGAGAATGCGCGACAAAAGGAGGATACCGCGATAAAAAAAATGTAACGAGAATAGCATTTTCTACATCCGGGAAAAAATGCGTTTTATCGAACCGACTCATCCGCCCGAAATCGTCGACGCAATTTTTTTCCTCCCGAGACCCCCCACCGCCACCTATCCGCGCTATCGCTAACGAGCGTCTTCGCGTAAACGTTCGCGTCCGGTACGCGCGCCGCACTCAAACCGCAACGAACCGTCATCGCACTTTCACCGTATCTCTCTCTCGTTCTCGACGATGTCGCTCGCGCGCGTAATCGCGTTAACCGCGTGTCTTATCGCCGTGAGATGCGTCGATCACGAGGAAAAGAATTACGAGCTCACGTTCGATTACCTGCAGAAATACGGATATCTGATCAAAGACGTGGACGCGGTTCCGGCTCAGAGACGAAACAACGTTCTTCGCAAAGCCATCAAGGATTTTCAGCAATACTACGGTTTACCCGACGATGGAACGCTCAAAAACGAAACGCTGCAATTGATGAGTAAGCCGCGGTGCGGTTTCCGAGATATCCTGAAGCACGAAACGAGAGCGAGTCTATCCAAATGGCCGAAGACGCACCTGACGTAGGATTTTTTCGTAACCACCGAGAACGAGTTGAGCACGGCGCGAGCCGCGTTTGACCTGTGGTCGCAGCATTCGGCGTTGACGTTCGAACGCTCGGAAACGAATCCTGATATTGTAATATCTTGCCGACGCCTACGTCACGCTAACACGATTGTGAAAGTAAACGGACCAACTTGCTCGGACAAATTCGAAGGTGTCGGTGGCGCGCTCGCCCACGCGTCTCTCCCGACGGACGAAGCGGGATTTGTCGCTGAGGTGCACGTCGACGGAGACGAGCCGTGGCACATTTACATCAGTAAAAATCCCGCGGACAAGTTCTCCCTGCATTACACGCTGACGCACGAGATCGGTCACTCTCTCGGATTGCTGCACAACGAGCGCAGGACATCGGTGATGTTCGCGTTCGCGCCTGAAAAGCAATATCCGGTTAAGCTCGACCCAACCGACATTGCGAACATTCAACGTTTGTACGGTGAAAAAATTACGAACGAGCCCCCGCAGACGCCGGCGCCGGCGCCGCCGCCGCCAACGCCGGACCTATGCAGCCTCGATCGGGTGAACGGGATATTGATTTTGGAAAATCGAATGTACATCTCGTACAAGCGTTACGTTTGGTCGATCGATCTGGACGGTAGGACGTACAATGGACCTTTAGCCCTTTCGAATCACATGAACTTTCTTCATAACTATTACACGCGCGTGAACGCCGCCTATCAATCCCCGTCCGGTGATCTCATGGTGTTCGTAGATAATTTTGTATACATGGTTCAATATCCGGAATTCAGTCTGCGTCCAGGTTGGCCGAGGACCTTGCAAGAACTCGGATTTTCCAATAACACGCTGATCAACGGTGCGGTGAACACCCACAGAGGACGTTCCTGCGTGGTGTTCAACGGTAACTCGGTGGGCGAGATAGACGAATGTGCGAAGAGAGTCTCCAAATTTACGCCTCTCGAAGCGACGTTTCCCGGAACACCGACCGGCGTGACGTCGATCTTCCGATACATCGACGGCAATCTGTACTTCACCACTCGCACGCAGTTCTACAGATTCAACGAATTTACGAGGACCGTCACGTCGACCGGTAAATTCGATCTGCGGATGCTAAATATAATCTGCCCTAAGGCCGAACTGTTGCAACAGTTGCGCGATCTCCTCGATCGAATCGTACGCCTCAAAGATAATTTATTAACGTCGCCAGAGAACGATCCGGACGAAGACGACGACGGCGGCGTTCGGCTCTCCGATCGCCGTATCCGCCGAAGGAAGTAGAGAACCGCGCCCCACACCACACCACACCACACCGCGCATCGCGCGATGTAAGCGAGAACTTTTCTACTTATACCAACGTGTACCCCCCCAAAGCATCAGTATCGCATCGTCAGCCGAATACGACGCGTCGGAAAGAAATCAGAAACGAACGGCGCTGCACAACCCGTGTGAAATGTTCTCGACGTTGACCGATCGACCCGCGCCGAAGAGTACTTCTTCTCGCGAGACGAATTCGGAGACAAAAGTCAACAAAGAACGAATGCGATGGACGATGGAATTGACGGCCGATCGTCCTCCTCTTCGGGAGCCGCGTTCCAGCTCTAACCCGCCCGCGAACACGCCCGTCGAGGTGCCCACGACGCGCGTCCTGACGACGCGTTATCTGCTGACGTCGACCGGCTACAAATACTTAGCCGTAGGTATCACGATTAAGACAGCGTGGTACAATATACCTTCGCCTTCGTACGTGGATATCGCCCTGGAGATAAACAGGGCAAAGAAATGTGTCTGACGCTCGATACGTGGAAAGGACTGGTCGAGCGGAAACGCGACAAATTGTCGTGCATGCAATCAAACCTCGCCGACGGTGGAACCCACCCTCCCGCACCGATAAAGATCGGGGACTTGACGCTGCGATTCGGATTACTCAACAACCTGTCGATCGTGCGTATGGAGCTACCCAACGCGACTCGTCTGGCGATGTCGCTCGCGACCCTGCGCAACCTGTTCGATCTTCGATTCTGCGTCGATCGCATCGTCTCGGCGTTAAACGCGGCGACCGAGGAGGTCGACGCGAAGTATTCGCGCTATCGGGAAATAGCCCTCAACGCGACCAAGACGGGAACTTCGCCTAGAAACGCGATAATGAAGAGCGAATTCGTCGACCCTAACAACATCCTCGACTGTGAGATCGCCGCGCTGTTTCCGAAAATAATGTCGCGACGCAAGTCCGCAATTATACATGTATTCATACGCGCAAAACAGTGCAAACGCGCGTCAACGTACGTATATATTTTGTATTTCTTCGAAACGAATACAACTACTACCACTCGTCTGAGCGTTCTCTTTCTTTTCCCCCCCATTTTTTTCAAATCCGTTCCTATCTCGACGCGACCCCCGCGCTCTTCAGATTCCCCCGAATCCGCTAAGTCCACGATCGCGTCGTCCGCCGCGCGAATCGCAACGGACTTTTGACCGAGGAAAAAACGAAAACGAAGAAAGGCGATCGGGACCCGCGAAACGAACAACCTTGAACGCATTTTCGCGGAACGTCGAGATAAGAGACCTTGAACGAGTTCAAGCGAGTTCGGACGCGCCCGAACGAGTTCGGGCGAGTTCGGGCGAGTTCGGGCGCGCGAAAAAATTCGATCGCGATTTCCCGCGCGCGGTCGATAACGCGCGACGCTCAGTTAGCGCGCGACGACCGACGGACGCGCTCGACGAGGCTCCCGCCCCCGTCCTCTATCGGTAACGCTCCTAACCTCCGACAGGTCGCGGGGGGTTGGGGGGCGCAGGGAACTGGGCGAGGGAAAGCGCATTCGACCAAGCGCCGTTGGAGAACGGAAAGGAGGTCGGCGATTGGTCGAACGCGCTTTCTCTCGCCCAGTTCCCTGCGCCCCCCAACCCCCCGCGACCTGTCGGAGGTTAGGAGCGTTACCGATAGAGGACGGGAACGGGAGCGTCGTCGAGCGCGTCCGTCGTTCGACCAATCGCCGACCTCCTTTCCGTTCTCCAACGGAAAGGCGAGGCGTGATTGGTCGAGCGCGCTCCCCCCTCGCCCAGTTTCCCCGCGCCCCCCAACCCCCCGCGACCGGCTTGAGGCTAGAAGTGTATATAACACTCCTACTCGCCGTCAACGTCTGGCAGCGATTTTCCGTTTGAACCCTGGGCGAATACAGCGATCTATACCTGAAAACCGATGTCTTGTTGTTGGCCGACGTGTTTGAAAATTTCCGCGACAGCTGTATCGCGAGTTACGGACTCGATCCCACTTACTACTACACTTTACCAGGCTTTACGTGTAACGCCATGTTGAAACATACGTGTGTCAATTTCGAACTACTGACCGACATTGACATGGTCATGTTTATCGAACGTGGTATTCGCGGCGGCCTGAGTCAGTGTTCAAACAGATACGCGCAGGCCAACAACAAGTACATGCAGTTGTACGATCCATCGAAACCGTCGTCGTACCTTGAAACCGCCTTCGAAACCTCAGACAGTTCCATACGTGTCTGACGTTCCACTAGCAGCAACAGCGATGTCCAGGAGGCCGAGCCAAGGAGCGGAGACTCGAGAGGCGACGCCAGGTCGTGAAACAATAAAGAACAAAGCAGAATTAAAGTCCATCCCATCCCATGTACGATCCTCTACTCCTATCCAAGAAGGAGATTTACAGAATACGAGTTTCGATGCAACCACTATTTCCATTGACGGCAGCGATGACACGCCGCCAGACGTCGATCAGCTGATCGCAAGCAGTCAGCTGATGGTACCAGTAGAAGGAGAGACCCAGCCAGCCAGTCAGCATCAGGACTAGAGGTTGGTGACCTGTGAAAGGAAAAGAAGATATTAGAGTACAAAAAGTATTGTCGTAAAGATATACTTACCAGAGTGTGATACCTAGTGATTAGATGATTTTATACTTACCTTTATACTCTTCCAAACGAGTAAAGTTTGTTATACTAATATTTTAATAAGTAAAAATAAGGTTAGATTTTGACACATATGCATAAGGCATAAATGAGTAACGATATTCACGTTATACTTTTAGTTGTCTGTTCGTAAAGACAGATTATTTTATTATTTTCATGAGAGCGATAGCTTTATGAATTATTTTATATTTCTTTTAATATTTTATTTTGAGAATAATAGGATCATGATGTGTCATAAAGACATAAATTAGCATTAAACCAAGACAGTCTGTGATCCTTATATGCCAAATAGGCGTGAATTAATGATTTTGCGATAATTAACTCGTTTTATTAAAAAACTTTTATTTTGCGTTAGTTATAAGATTTAACGATAGAATCGTGTTCTGAGTGACCCGGGTAACGCGTTTGTAGCGTTAGTTCGCGGAAAAGAGTGTTAATTAACTTTGACACCTGTCAAGGCCTAAAATTTAAATAATGGTCCGATCGCGACGCAAAGCGATTTAAATAATTAATTGGAGCCTATAGAAGGAGATTCTATCGTGAAAAGGGGAAAAATGCCCCCTTATTTTAAGTTCACACCCTTCATGGGCGACTTTGTCAATTATAAAGCGATTTCATTTTTTAAGGATTTATTTTGTTCTTAGAGACCCCAGGAACCTACCCATATGGTTAAATATCAATATTTTGCAATATTATGAGTTTTCACCTAAACAGGTGCACTTTTTAATTAAGCGTCTGATAAACTTGAGAATGATCTTAAAATGTTCCTGGTGACTCCTAGAAGCTACCTATATGGTTTGTTTATCAATTTTTCAGTTATTTCAATTTGTTAATTAACAAGATGAGTTTTTTAATTAAGCGTAATTATGAGGTTTTGACGATAGAAATGAGTTCACAGTGATTCATAGAAGCAATCCATATGGTTTATTTAGCGAATTTCGCGTTATTTCAATTTGTTAATTAAGAAGGTGAGATTTGTAATTAAGGCGAATTATGATGATTCGACGTTATGAGCGTGATCCTAGAGACACCTGGAAAGAGAATCTGACGTTGCTTTTGCAAATTTCACAATAATTTAAATTTTTATTCCGAAAAGTCAAAACTCGTAATTATTAGCTTTTTGCGTTTTTTATGATTGAATATCATTTAGAAAGGTACTCTGAGGATGCCTGTAAACTTTAATTTTCTCAAAAATGCGAGTTTTCACCTGTCATTATGAAATTGTTAATTAAAAGGTTTTTATGAGATATTATGATAGATTTAGAGTCTGAGGGACCCAAGAAGCCCAAAAATAACGTTTGTTTATGAAATAAACAATTATTTAAATAATTCTCTAATTAGTGTGAAAATTCATAATTTCGATAATTATTCGATCAATTCGTCTGTAATACGTTCCTAGCAAAGCATTGGAATGATAATAATTTTATTTTATGCGTTTACTGTAATTTTCATCGAAAAGATGAAATTATTAATTAAGAATAATTATACTTACCTATACTTACCTGTTGGATCCTGTGATGTCCCACGATGAATGCTAATTACCTGAAAATGAAAGAGAAATGTTATTAATATTGGGAAACATAGATTACGGTAATCTGTGATAATTAATAATAAAGGAAATGCATTTACGGGAAATAATGTAAAGGATTCAACAGATATATATTTCATATATTTTATTTAACGGAAAGTTAAAATGATAGTTCATGTAGTTGCGTGTCTTTTCTAATTTAATTAAATCGTAGAGTCGGCATGTATCAAAGAGAGCTTTTTGTAATTTGATACCCTTGAAGTGTTTTTTATTTCAAACGGAGAACCGTTGAACGCGTTCAGACAAGTCAGCTACATGATAGAGAGAGAAAGCAAATCCGAGCTGCGAAATCAGTTCTGATTGGTCAGTGCTACCCTGGTAGGGATGTACGTTCGCACCAGGGTATATAAGAGAACCTCTCGCCGAGGGCCGAGGTTCTTTCCCAAATATCGTTGAGAGAGTACGCATCGCGCGTGCTTTGCCGATTAAATTCTACATAGTTCCGTTGCGTAAATATATTCTCAGGGAAAGAGAAGTTTCGCGTTATTGTAACGTGCATAAATATTGCGTGCGTGAATTATCGTAGGGGAAAGTCCCCGATCGACGTTCGAGAACCGTCTGAGTGATTATTTTACCTTTCCTCTGTACTTTGTACAAATAGTGAATACATTTTTATTGTTTGTTAAACTAAACAAAGATCAATATTTCATTCTGAAATTCCTATCCAATTCCATTATTCGAGTACGCGACTTATGTGTAAATACGAACGAGGATTGGAAGATATTGTTCGCCGAAATAATTACAAGCCAAGCAGCGTATTAATAATCTCGAAGGAAGGAAGGAAGGAAGGAAGGAAGCCTCTCGTCAATGCGATTGAGAGACGAAAGCGTTCTGTGTCAGCGCAAATAAAACACAGTGGCGACCAATTAATTCATCTAAACGTAAGTCTTACGTATCCTAGATCAAGTGTTCGGTCACAACCTAATGTACTTCGATGTCAACAATTTGTACGGCTGGGCGATGTGTCAGCCACTGCCCTACGCGGAGTTTCGATGGGTCGAAGACGCGTCAAATTTCGACTTTAACGCGATCGCTTTGGATTCGCCTACGGGCTATATTCTCGAGGTCGACCTAGAGTATCCGCAGGATAAACACGACGCGCACGCTGACCTACCGTTCTGTCCGATGCGCGATAAATCGCCCGGTAAACGCCAGGCTAAACTTCTCGCCACGCTGCACGATAAGGAGCGTTATGTCATTCATTATTGCAATCTGCAGCAGTGTACGCGCCACGGCCTTCGCGTCACAAAAATACATCGCGTATTGCAATTTGCTCAATCTGCTTGGCTCCGCGCTTACATCGAACTCAATACAAAATTTAGAACATAGGCCAAAAATGAATTTGAAAAAAATTTATATAAATTAATAAATAACGCTGTTTTCGGGAAAACAATGGAAAATGTACGCAATTACGTCGATGTAAAATTACTGACAAAGTGGGACGGACGATACGGCGCGGAGGCAATGATTGCGCGACCGAATTTCCACAGCAGGAGCGTGTTTTCGGAAAATCTGGTAGCCGTCGAACTGCGCAAGCTCGAGGTGAAATTTGACAAACCGATCTACGTCGGCATGTGCATCCTCGACATGTCGAAGATGTGCCTGTACGAATTTCACCACGAGTACATGTCTCCTCTGTACCGCGACTCGTGTAGAATCATGTATACCGACACGGACAGTCTGATTTATCATATCGAATGCGACGACGCGTATGAGAACATGAAACGTGATATAGTCAGGTTCGACACGAGTGATTACGCGGTAGATAACGCTTATGGTATGCCACTCGTGAATAAAAAAGTGCCAGGCCTGATGAAGGACGAAAACAACGGTGCCACACCTCGTTTCGCTGTCGGAAGTATTCGTTTCTTCGTCGACCTTTTCCTCGTTCGTGTTTTCAAACCCATTCCGAGCTTTGTCTTAGCCTTCATGGCCGCCCAGACAGCTGTAGCGGCAGCCCTCTCTCCGAGAGCCAAATCTCTCGCAATGACGCGTCCTAACGCTCTCTCGGCGAGTATCTTGTCCGCCGCGTGTCTCTCGGTGAGGCCTTTGCTACGCGAATAGGCTATGTCGTGCTCGCGACACGCCGCACAGTGGTTCAATTTACAAATCTAGCTGGACAAAATTATTTAAGGGAGGAAAGTAAGTCCTGGCGTGAAATTGGCCGCTCTCGCCTCTCTCTAGGCATGGAAATCAAACTTTCCGTAAAGATATTGTGAAAAATATCGTGTGCATTTCGGGGCGAAAGCTTTTCAGACTCGGGCGATTTGCCGCCCTCGCTTTCGGCTCGGGCAGCAAACTTCACACTCGTCTGAAAAACGCTACTTTCGCCCCTTGGTGCACAATATACTATTATTACGAGCACTTGCGTTGAATATTTTGCGTTGGATATTTGGTTAACCTTAACTTCGAAATAATTATTTTTATGATGAATACTCTTGAGACAGGTACATATTTCACATTTTTATCCTTTGTTTTATTTTAATTAGTTATTAAATTTAGTAAAAAAATACAAGCAGTTTGTTAATTTTTTTTAATATATTTTCGAGAATATTGTAAGTTTGTGAGAACAGCAAAACTTTTGTATGCATTTGTATATCATGAGTTTGGTTTTATTTGATAAAATTATTCATGTAGATCTGATTGATAGTAGTTTAATGTGCGTATTTTTACGAATTTAAGAAATATATCCTTTTTTATTTAAAGGTAGACAATTCCACGTTAATAGGAGAGAGCTATTTGACTGGCTGAAGAGTTGTGATTTCAATTTGAGTGATAATATGAATCGTGAAAGAACATTAATAGACTATTTAAAAGCTAAGTTTAATTTAAATAATTGTTCTGAACCCATGTTGAAGGAATTAAGGCGTTTGCACTCATATGTGATATCAGTTAGACAGCGTTGAAAAAAATGTGCTTGCAACAATTTTGATTTTTTAATGTTTACTTTTATATTACATAGTTTTTTTTATAAACAATGTTGCATTAATTATAAATACGACTTATTTCCCTCTTAAATAATTTTGTCCAGCTAGATTTGTAAATTGAACCACTGTGCGCCGCGTCCGATGGATTTACACCCGGATCACCTCTAGCCAATCGTTCTCGCAGACGAGTACCCGGTCCGCAAGACTGATAGCCGGGAATGTGCAATTCGATCGAAAGTGCACCTGTCGCGCGATTAAAACCTCTAACAGTTTTTAATTTCATTGACATTTGGCGCTAAAATCGTGAATGTCCGAAGGGCTTGACAGCAGGACGAACATCTTTGCAACTGAGCGATTCGCGGTGCCGCGCATATATAAATAGACGTTCGAACGAGAAAGTTCGATTCAGTCGTACAAAATGCGAGAAAAAAAGAAATGAGATTCGTGCGACAACTGTTGGCGATTCGCGTGATAAATTGCGACGACCGATCACGGTCGATGGAGGGCAACGCGGAGAGGCGTAGACACGGTGCAATGCTGCCGACAACTATACGCGCGATTATTTGCGGTCCCTCAAATTGCGGTAAAACCAACGTTCTGATAAGTTTGCTGGAAAGTCCGCACGGTGTACGTTTCGAGAACGTGTACGTGTATTCGAAATCGCTGCAACAACGCAAAAACCGATATCTGGAGAATTTATTGACATCGATTGACGAAATCGGCTACTACTCCTTTTCCAATAACACTGACGTCATTCCACCGAGCGACGCGTGTCCAAACTCGATCTTCGTCTTCGACGACATGGCGTGCGATAAGCAAAACACCGTGAGACAGTATTTCTCGATGGGCTGGCACTCGAGCATCGACTGCTTTTATCTCTGTCAGACGTACGCGAGAATACCTAAACATCTGATACGCGACGACGCAAATCTGCTGATTCTGTTCAGGCAGGATGGCACTAATTTGAAACACGTGTACAACGATCACGTGAATACCGACATGTCGTACGATGAATTTTGCTCGTTGTGCTACGATTGTTGGCAATGCAAGTATGGATTCGTAGTGATAGATAAGGACAGTGCGCTTTCGAACGGCCGATACAGAAAAAAATTTAACGTGTTCGCGATACCGCAAAAGCGATCAGTCGTCGCCGATACGTCGTCGAAATCGAAACGTTAGCGTTACAGAGAGAGAAGATTGACACTCTGCTTTGTTTTTTCTTCTCCCGCGATGGCTGCGATCGACGGGAGCAAGAATATTTGCGAACGTGAGAAGATCGTGAAAGATATCGCGAAAACGAGTGATTCGATTCGCAAGAAACTTTGCCCTTTGAAGACCGGTAAGATCGAGAAGGACATTGAGTTGGACACGCACTTCAGACCTCTCATCGGGCCGTTGAAAAAGATCGTCGACAACTCGAGCTCGATTGCGGTGAAGAAAGAGGAGCCGACGGAGAGCGTCGCTAACGCAAAAATCAAAACGCAATCGTTCGACAACGCGGGGAAGAGGAGGAGGAGGAGGAGGGAGAGGAGGAGGAGGAGGAAGATGCTACACCGAAGAGAAAGAGGGAACGATTAGACTCCTGGTTGGATCTGTCATCGTCGACACCGCGTAAATCTAATCAATCGATAGTACTACCGATAACCTTTACACCAATAACTTCTACACCGACGCGAACCATGCAACGTACAAGTCCCGAATTCCTCGAAGACGTGGATGTTTTCGAAACCACGGACGACTCGATCGGGACAACCGTTCGAAAGCAGTTGCAAACGTCGGAGGGTCGAGAATTTTTTGTAGAAACGTTGCAAAGTCGCTTGGGTCCACTGAGCCGATTGTACATCGCAGACGTTTTGGGCGCCTGTCCAACGATAAACACCGTGTACGGCGTTTACCTCGGCAAGAATGAATTGATGCTCGGTAACAAACGTTTTGACGTGGACACCGCGGATAACATTCATATCGGCGATATACGATACGCCGGCACACCCGGTATTTACTAGTTGATCTTCAAGAAAATACCCGATGATAAGCTCTACACGGAGGCGGATAAGCAAAAGTACAAAAACATACTGTTGGCGACGAGTGCTCATAAATACACGCATGATCCTCGCGAGCGAGTAATGGGCAACAAGGGATTCAAGTATCTATATGTAATCTCACCGTTGATATCGACCGAATTCAAGAAGAAAAAATCCGGAAAGGGATTATTCGCGCCTCGTGCTATGACGCTAACCGACAATAAGATCGACTACGTGCACTGGGACAACCCCAACGAGCTGGTGGATCGTCTGCGATTGCTCGACGCTTCGCGTCAAGTTGGCAACAATGCCCGCGACAACGAGATCATGTCAATCATCGAGGAACTTCGCGAGGCTGGGCTTATTATAAATTAAACGGCGCGACAGCGATCCGTTCAATCAGCGTCGAAATGCTGATCAATAAATTTGGATTGTTCGAGCAGAGCGAAGACGCGACGAATGCCATTTCGTACCATTGGTGGAGCGGATTAGTAGGAAATTTCGTGCGCGACAACGCTCTGTGTTGCACCGCTACGGACTTTGACGCAAGGTCGCGCAAGATTCGTCGCATAGCGCAACCTGAGACTGACGGTGACGCGGTTAACAGACTATACGTGGATCAGTGCGTTAAAACTCTGCGAGATCAACGAAAAGAGTCAGACGAGAAGCTTACCGCGTTCGAGAAGGACGTGCAAACGTTACAGACTGCGGTAAACGCGCTTTGGCATACGAATATCGTTAGATTGGAAACGGCTAATAAACAATGAAGAAACGGTTCAGCAGAAACGACTATCGAACGGCGACGAATGAAGAGAGGCAACGATTAATTAACGACGGCGACAAACAGCAACGAACGATTCGAGAACGGTTGTCGGATGATTGTCGAACGGTTCAAGAACGGTTGTCGGACGGTTGTGGAACGGTTCAAAAACAGCTCAGAAACGATTACGAGCGGTTTAGAAACAGCTGCAAACTACGCGGTGATAGGAAAGGCTACAAACGGCTAAAGAACGTCGATGACGTCGACGACGACGATGAGTGACAAACAACGGTTAACTGACGACGAACGACAACGAACGATTCAGGAATGGTTGTCGAACGGTTCACGAATGGCTCAGAAGCGGTTACGAACTGTTCAGAAGCGGTTATGAACTGTTCAGAAACTGCTACAAACGATGCATTAGAAGCAGAAACGGCGACAACGAAACATGAGACCGTTAAAATCCGATGTGGATAAAAATATCGAAAAGCGACGGTTGGTGGACGAATTGCACGCACCGGCGAAAAGAAATTTTCCCCGCAGACATGTCATAGTGCGAGGGTACGACGACCTGTGGCAGGCTGACATCGTCGAGATGCGCCCGTACTCGCGTTTCAACGGAGGCCACCGCTACGTACTCACCGTCATCGATGTGTTGAGCAAGTACGCGTGGGCCGTGCCGCTCAAGGGTAAAGACGGCAGCAAGACAGCCGTCGCTATCGCTGAGATAATTCGAGATAGCGGGAGGTGCCCTAGTAACCTACAAACCGACATGGGGAAGGAATTTTACAACACAGATGTGCAACGTCTCGTGAGAAAACACGGCATCAATCATTATTCCACGTATTCGGTGTTGAAGGCATCAGTCGTCGAGCGATTTAATCGCACGTTAAAAAACAACATATGGAAGATGTTTACGCTCAACGGAACTTACAAGTGGGTCGACGAGCTACCGCGACTCGTGTCGGATTACAACGCGCGCAAGCATCGAATGATCGGCATGCGACCCGTCGACGTTACCTCCATGATCGCCGAAAAACTCTTGGCTACGGTGTACAGCGCGATAAAGATCGCGGACCCGGCAAAGTTCAAAACGGGCGACTCGGTACGCGTCAGCAAATACAAGACAATTTTCGAGAAGGGTTACACGCCGAATTGGACCACCGAGGTGTTTAAGATCGTTAGAGTGCAGCATACCAATCCCGTAACCTATCTACTCGAGGACTATCGTGGAAAATCCGTCGCTGGAGCGTTCTACGTTGCATCGCGCGACTTATCTTGACGTGTATTTCGTAGAGAAAATACTGCGCAGAAGGGGCGACGAGGTTTACGTTAAATGGCTGGCGTTCGACGAATCGTACACCTCTTGGATACACAAGAACAATGTGATTTAATTCGTGCAGATAGTATTTTATTCTTAATATAAAAATGATACATGTAAAGTGTTTGAAATATGAAATACATATAAAGTATATAATAAAAAATAATTAATATTAAATACATTTATTAATATCCTTTCATTAACATAATACATACGTTACATTATATACATACATACATACATACATTACATACATATGTTATACTACTACATTATATTACGTTACATACATACATATATCATGTTACTACTACATACATTACATACATATATACATACGTACATACATTATAATACATACATTACATACAAATATACATTACGTTATATTCGGTAATGTCCCCACAGCAACGTATCGGTCGAATCCGGCACGATATATCGCTTATCGTCGTACGGACTCAGAGCGATTTTCGTCTCGCTGATAGTGTACACTTCGTGCATTTTCGATTTTATGCACGACTACGGTCGAGTCATTTCGATCTCATCGTTCAGACACCGCGCGTAGTCGTCAAACGTGATGGTACGTGCGATAACGTTGCTTTTGACACCTTTCGCTTTTTTACAGTCTTTTTTGCCGTCGACTCGCAAGGCGTACATTTTCGCCCTAAGTCCAACGAATTCGGTCATAATGGCACCGTTGTTTTCGTCCTTCATCAGGGACTCTATTCTTGAAACGAGGACCCTAGATATCGTATGGGATATCGCATACGATACTAAATGGTATTCTTGAATGAGTGAGATGTATCGTATGCGAGAAAATATCGAACGATTGCTATCGAGTGGTCGCGATAAAAGTGAGGTTATTCGATGTGAGGTGAATTCAATTTATAGTGGCAATGGATATGGCATATGAAAATGCTGTTCAGTTTTATGTCGCTGAACAATTGGAAAATAACTATAATTTTAATGAAAGACCGCGTTTTCACATAAGGGATGATCCATTTCAATTACCAGAACGACAGTTCAGAAATATTTTTCGATTAAAAAAAGAAACAACAAACAGGCTTATTAATATTGTAGAAGACAATTTAATAGAACCGTCACGGCCTTCAGCTTTGGACGCAACTGTACAAGTATGTACATACAACACATGCAAAATATAAATTATTTATTATATAATAAAACTTTTTTCTAGGTTTTAGCTGCATTACGTTTTTATGCATCAGGCAGCTATCGGAATTGCATAGGAAAACATATTCACATGGCTATTAGTCAACCTTCGATCAGCAGATGTGTTCGAAATGTGACTAATATTCTTAATTTACCAGAAATATTCAACAATTGGGTGTGCTTTCCTAACAACCTTCAGAAACTGCAACAACTACGTAACAAGTGAGGATATATTGAGAAAAATTATACAGGATCATGTGCACATAATCATGCTCTATCACATTATATATATATATATATATATATATATATATATATATATATATATATATATATATATAAACTCGGCACAAAAATTAAAGGAACACTTAAATTTTCTTAAAAACTAGGCAAAATTTGAGCAGCTGTATCTTCGTTAAAAATGAACAAAATTTAAGTTTAAGAAAAGGGTTTTAAAGCTTGAAATCTCTACTTTCAGAAGATCACTATTTTCTTTTAGTTTCTGTGAGTTTGGTAATTTTTACATATAGAAAACCACGAGCTGGACAAAATGGGAAATTTTCTTCTCACTTTGTGGGCCTGTCACGTGCTCAAAAAAATCCTGCGAAATTTTTTGACTTTCCAATGTGAAAGCTCGAAGTTTTCCCTACAAAATCTTTTTTTAAAAATGTTTCTACGATTTTTTGTTACTGAGTTAACGCGGATTGAATAAGAAATGACCATTTTGACTTTGATTGCTCATAACTCCGTTAAAAATCATCGTACCGCAATTCGCAAAATGGATTCTTAAAGCTAAAACTTTGCTCTATCAAGTCGTATAATCGCCAATTTTTTTATAAAGATGTTTGGATACATTACAAGTGAGTAAAGATGTCGTAAAAATTTGCAATTTTTTACTTTCTTATTTAGATCCAAAAAACAATTGTGCAGAACAACAACAAAAATTTATTCTTTACGTTTTTTTCTACTTTTAAGTATCCTACATTTAAAAAAAATTTGCCGAATAGCTATGAGATTTTCTTCATGGTGGCCACTATGGTTTTACGAGGCAAAACGTACAAAAAATTGTGAAATTGCTTAATTTCAGTAAAAATCAAGAAAAAAATTAAAAATAACGTCTGGCGGACGTTGAAAAACTGTTTTCAATTACGCTGACAATACATTAAAGATGAGTAAGTGTCAGCATAAACTAGAAAGACTTTTTTATAAAAAATTAATGTTTTGTGTTTTAAAAATTTGAAAAAATACCGCCGGCATTAGCGTTACCCAAAGCATACGAGGAAGTTGCCCGGTCGGATTTACGCTTTGTTATGCGCGCGTGCGCGTGCGTAAGTGTATGTGTGTCATTCAGCTGAGACCCCGCGACTCGTCGCTTTCGCAGTATTTTATGACTCTAAACTCATTCATGACTATGTATGCGTGCGCGCACACGCGCGTGTTTGTATGTATGTGTATGTATGTGTGTGTTCCGTATGCGTGTGTACGTACGTACATGCGTGCGTGAATAGGTGAGTGGATAGATGGTCGTAGGTGGTAAAATGAATTTTTTCAAATTTCGAAAACACAAAACATTAATTTCTTATTAAAAAAAGTCTTTCTAGCTTATACTGGTATAAATTTTAAAAAATTTATTTTACCACCTATGACCATCTATCCACTCACCCACACGCGCACGCATGTACGCATGCATACATACACATACACGCATGCAGGCGCACGCACACACAGTCATAAATAAGTTTAGAGTCATAAAATACTGCGAAAGCGACGAGTCGCGGGGTCTCAGCTGAATGACACACATACACATACGCGCACGCGCACGCGCGCATAACAAAGCGTAAATCCGACCGGGCAACCTCCTCGTATGCTTTGGGTAACGCTAATGCCGGCGGTATTTTTTCAAATTTTTAAAACAAAACATTAATTTTTTATAAAAAAGTCTTTCTAGCTTATGCTGACACTTACTCATCTTTAATGTATTGTCAGCGTAATTGAAAACAGTTTTTCAACGTCCGCCAGACGTTATTTTTAATTTTTTTTCTTGATTTTTACTGAAATTAAGCAATTTCACAATTTTTTGTACGTTTTGCCCCGTAAAACCATAGTGGCCACCATGAAGAAAATCTCATAGCTATTCGGCAAATTTTTTTTAAATGTAGGATACTTAAAAGTAGAAAAAAACGTAAAGAATAAATTTTTGTTGTTGTTCTGCACAATTGTTTTTTGGATCTAAATAAGAAAGTAAAAAATTGCAAATTTTTACGACATCTTTACTCACTTGTAATGTATCCAAACATCTTTATAAAAAAATTGACGATTATACGACTTGATAGAGCAAAGTTTTAGCTTTAAGAATCCATTTTGCAAATTGCGGTACGATGATTTTTAACGGAGTTATGAGCAATCAAAGTCAAAATGCTCATTTCTTATTCAATCCGCGTTAACTCAATAACAAAAAATCGTAGAAACATTTTTAAAAAAAGATTTTGTAGGGAAAACTTCGAGCTTTCACATTGGGAAGTCAAAAATTTTCACAGAATTTTTTTGAGCACGTGACAGGCCCACAAAGTGAGAAGAAAATTTCCCATTTTGTTTAGCTCGTGGTTTTCTATATGTAAAAATTACCAAACTCACAGAAACTAAAAGAAAATGGTGATCTTCTGAAAGTAGAGATTTCAAGCTTTAAAACCCTTTTTTTAAACTTAAATTTTGTTCATTTTTAACGAAGATACAGCTGCTCAAATTTTGCCTAGTTTTTAAGAAAATTTAAGTGTTCCTTTAATTTTTGTGCCGAGTTTATATATATATATATATGGGGCATTCCACGCCAATTCGCAAGGGGTCAAACTTCGACCTTTTTATTTTTGATGGCTGCTCGTTTTTTAACAGATCTTTACGAGTACTATACCCCTGTAAGATCGTTTCTATAATAAATGTAGCGTTTCCGAAATAGAGCCTGCGCAAAATGAGGACTGCAAAATTTTCAATGAATTTTTTCGCCTATTAGACAACGTCTAAGAAAAAAAATCATTGAACATAAAATACGCTATTTAGATCATAGTTTAAGAAAAAAATTACTCCAAATTTTTATAATGATGATTTTAAACTAATAAAGTAAAAAAACACACAAAAATTTGAATATCTCAAAAACCCCATTTTTTATTTTTTTTAAATTTATAGGGAATATTCTAGGGAGTATTAGAAAAATTTTAAGCCTGGTCCGAAGTTGGGCAGAATTTTTGGGAATTTTTTATAAATTTTTTTGTGAGGCAATAGTAATATTTGACTCACAAAAGTGTAGTTAAAAACGCGTTTCAGACAATTTTAAATCGATTTAGATGTACTTTTTTTTAGTGATTGACGTTACTATGATGAAGATCTTGGCATAGCACACGACAATTGCGATCAACAGTGTGGAAAAGGCGAAAAAAATAGATTTATGAGGAAATTTAATTCAATAAGTACATTTATTTAAGAACATATTATTTATTATTTTGTGCTTAGTATATAATTATTCGAAAATGAGTAATTTTTAACAATTAATTTATAATTTTTACTTGGTATGACGCAGTGGACACGTTGAGTCTGAGGTATTCTTTTCGTTCTTTTACGTTTGATCGTACCGACCTGTCAAAAATTCGGCGGCGATTTCATAATTTTTTTTTGTCCCAATACTTGACGTATTGGGACGGGGCAAAAATTTTGCAGTCCTCATTGGAACAAGAAAAATTATGAAATTGCTGCCGAATTTTTGACAGGACGATCAAACAAAAAGAATACCTCAGACTCAACGTGTCCACTGCGTCATACCAAGTAAAAATTATAAATTAATTGTTAAAAATTACTCATTTTCGAATAATTATATACTAAGCACAAAATAATAAATAATATGTTCTTAAATAAATGTACTTATTGAATTAAATTTCCTCATAAATCTATTTTTTTCGCCTTTTCCACACTGTTGATCGCAATTGTCGTGTGCTATGCCGAGATCTTCATCATAGTAACGTCAATCACTAAAAAAAAGTACATCTAAATCGATTCAGAATTGTCTGAAACGCGTTTTTAACTACACTTTTGTGAGTCAAATATTACTATTGCCTCACAAAAAAATTTATAAAAAATTCCCAAAAATTCTGCCCAACTTCGGACCAGGCTTAAAATTTTTCTAATACTCCCTAGAATATTCCCTATAAATTTTAAAAACATAAAAAATGGGGTTTTTGAGATATTCAAATTTTTGTGTTTTTTTACTTTATTAGTTTAAAATCATCATTATAAAAATTTGGAGTAATTTTTTTCTTAAACTATGATCTAAATAGCGTATTTTATGTTCAATGATTTTTTTTCTTAGATGTTGTCTAATAGGCGAAAAAATTCATTGAAAATTTTGCAGTCCTCATTTTGCGCAGGCTCTATTTCGGAAACGCTACATTTATTATAGAAACGATCTTACAGGGGTATAGTACTCGTAAAGACCTGTTAAAAAACGAGCAGCCATCAAAAATAAAAAGGTCGAAGTTTGACCCCTTGCGAATTGGCGTGGAATGCCCCATATATATATATATATATATATATATATATATATATATATATATATATATATATATATATATATATATATATATATATATATATATATATATATATATATATATATATAATGTATATGTATATGTATATGTGTATATATAATGTAATCATACATATTTATTTATGTGTATATAATACATAGATTTTGGATAAATCATCGCTTTCCAGGAGCGATTGGTTGTATAGACTGCACTCATGTAGCAATTTTTCCTCCTCCTAAAGATGACGAAAATTATCCTGAACATATATATGTGAAAGAAAAGGATATCATTCTATTAACGTACAATTGGTGAGATTGTGCATTAACACAAAATTCAATTATATTATTACACAAATCATACAAGTACAGCTTTATTTGCAGATATGTGATACTGATCTTAGGATAATGAATGTTAATGCCCGATATCCTGGAAGCACTCACGATTCGTATATCTGGAATAATAGTAATGTTCTTCCTATAAATGGCTATAATGCAAGATATTTACAATCGTGGACACAGGTTTTTCTTACTAGGTAATGTGTAATCATCAAAGTGATCATTAAATATTATTTTAAGTTTAAATGTGTAACATTATATTGCTTTACTTACAGGTGACTCTGGTTATGCGCTTAGACCTTGGATGATGACACCAATAATAAACAATGATCCTAATATTGCAACGAGAAGATACAATAATCTGCAAATGAGCACTAGATCACTTATTGAACGTTGCAATGGTGTCTTGAAGATGAGATTTCGTTGCCTGTTGAAACATAGGGTTTTACATTACCAACCAGACGTATGCTCGAAAATTATCAATGCTTGTACAGTATTGCATAATATGTGCATTCATGACAACATGCCCTTACCTGAAGCAGAAGATGAAGTATTTGACTGTGGTAATGATGGTATGGAGGATGTAAACGAACCGGGGATGGATATGCTAAATAGAAATTACGAACTAATAGCTGGACGAAGAATTCGCAATAATTTAATACGACAGTACTTCTCTTGACAATATTTTGTATTTTTTGTACACATGTATACACATATTCGTATTTTATTATTGTAACTTTTAACAGTAAATAATATTTTTATTGTAAGCATTTGCTTTATTTCTTTGGTAATGTTCTCTTTATAATAGAAAAAAAAATACGAGAAATACACATACTAAAAAAGAATAATACAAATACTTAAAAGGAAACTTAGACTAAAAATCAGTTTATAATTAGTCATCGGGCAACAAAGAACTGAACATAAAATAACTAATCTCTTATCTTTAAGTTTTTTAACATACGTAAAAATTTGTATACGCAACATAATTTATAGAAACATTTGTTGACTTATGAACACACTAATGTTCATTTTCACAGCCTAAATCTTAGCTTATCTCATTGTCAGTTATTATTTGCTTTTTTCTTAAATTGCTTCAGTAATGTGCATATATTTTCTTTGGCAATGACATCTCTTTCTTTCAGAGCTAACTCCTTCTTATAAAGTTTTAATTTTTTTTTGGGTCTTCGACCCATCGAAACTTTGCGTAGGGCAGTGGCTGACACATCGCCCAGCCGTACAAGTTGTTGACATCAAAGTACATTAGGTACGACGACGGTTTTGATGGATCGTACGACTGCATGTACTTGTTGTTGGCCTGCGCGTATCTGTTTGAACACTGACTCAGGCCGCCGCGAATACCACGTTCGATAAACATGACCATGTCAATGTCGGTCAGCAGTTCGAAATTGACACACGTATGTTTCAACATGGCGTCCCACGTAAAGCCTGGTAAAGTGTAGTAGTAAATGGGATCGAGTCCGTAACTCGCGATACAGCTGTCGCGGAAATTTTCAAACACGTCGGCCAACAGCAAGACATCGGTTTTCAGGTATAGATCGCTGTATTCGCCCAGGGATCAAACGGAGAATCGCTGCCATACATTCGCGGCGTGCGCGTAATCGCTCTCGGATATGGTGTCACCCGTTAAGGGACTGTAAAATGAGTCGCGCGGCGGTAAACACGTATCTTCTAGCTTTTCGACGTTGTCCACGTATTCGTATGGAAAGACACCTTTTCGCGTTGATAATTCGAAATCGTCGTTGGATAACGCGGAAAATTTGGAACGTATAATTTTCAATTTATCCTTATCGAGGAAGGATGCCAATTTTGCGAGACTCGCGCTCAGAAATTTGTACGAGTCGATGAATCTTATTTTTATATAGCTTCGCGAATCTGATCTTTCGGCGGTGTCTTTCACGTGCTTCGTGAATGAAATGTACTTTTCCTTTGTTATAGGTAGTACATCGATCGAACCTTCGAACGCAACAAATATCTCCTTGATAATAAAGTGTGCGTCATAGCCGGATAGATTGTAAAAAATGACTGTAATAAAGTGAGAATCCTTATATTTCAGATTGCACGTGTTGCATGTGTCTATAACGCCCGGTCAGGTGACAATGATTGCGTACACGATTGTCATCCGGCGCAAACGGTTTTTCGCAAATGTGACACAGCGCTGCGCTGTGAAATGTCTCCCACTCGTCTCGCGTTAGCTCTACCATGCATACAATGTCGGACAAGATGTTCTTTACGCGATGCGCCAATCCGTTGAGTTCCTCGGCGAACCACGCGACGCAGTCATTATTGCGACGAAATCGATACGCCGATAACGTTTCATCGTACGAACACTGTACGTAGTATCCTACACTACATACCCGATGATGTTGATAAGCGTATGACGCGTGTTCCATCTCCGGTTGTGTCTTCTTCAGCACGCACTCCAGATCCCCGCGAAAAACGATTGTATTAAAACCGTATTAAAAGCTTATATGAATTCAATAAGAGTCTTATTAGAATCGAATATGCAAATCAATTATAATTTAAATATAAGTCATATTTAAATCAAATTAAAATACCCCAATCTTATTTAATCTATATATGGATTAAACTAGACCTTGTTTTGTTAAAATATGCAAAATCAGCCGCACAGACCTAAAGAAATGCAGAGTTAATATAGTTTTAATTTGTCAAATATGGATTAAATATGGTAATAAATTCAAAATTAATTTGATCATATAAGTCAAATATAAGTCAAATATAATCAAATTTAAACCAATTTAAATTTAAATTTAAACCAGATTATATAAAATTCTAATAAGATCCAAATAATATTTATATATGACTGTAACTCAATCTTATTTGGTCTTAATAGTTGTAATTATAGGGGGTTATAATATTTTTTAAGCGTGCCACTTTATTATAAGAGTTGACTTCACGATATAACTGATACAAAAATTGTGTCGCACGAGAATAGCGCGAGACAGTGTCGTGTCTTTTTGATACCGTTCTTATAACACTCTTTGTCAAATTTTAATTACGAGAAACAGATCACATCGAATGCCATCTATCGGATACTTTGAGATGCAATATCTGATCTGATCATATATAATCTTTGTGACGTTGCAGTTTCGCTGCACCGTGGCAGCGCCCCGCCGCCGTCACAAGGCGCGGGATTTGGTAATTGATACCCCTTTCGCGCCCGAGGACGATTTACCGAGTCAGAGCGAGAGATCTCCAGGGGCATAATTGTAATTGTGTTTCCGTACTCTAATCCTTTTTTTTGTATTTTGTAAAATTGCGTGGCGCCTCACCGAGCTGAGACCGGAGTCCCTGAGGAGCGGATTATGGAGTGCAGGATCAGCCGGGAGGAATCGATCGTGCTTATCGATCGACACGGACGGACCACGGCGAGACTCGCCGGCCGGCGGGCGCAGGGGAGCGCGGAAGGAAGAGCGCGGCACGTAATACGGCGACGGACGGACCCATCGAGGCAGGGCCCCGGGACGCCGGGGCGGAATGAACTTCGCCTGCCCTCCGCACCTGTAAGGGATTCCGGGGACGGATGGCCACCGTTCCCGGACAGAACGAGAAGCGCGGGGACGTTAGCGTCTCGCCCGACCGGGAAGAATCCCGGCGAAATTACCGTGCACGCAGAGAAACTTGAAGCGCCCTGCGGGAGCAGGATTGTCGGCCCTGTGCAAGGATCCGCCGCGAGCTTGCGGGCTCGCCCCTAATTGGTCCGCGCGATAGCGTCGAGCGGCTGTGTGCGCCCGGGGTGGGGCGCGCAATCGATTCCGCGATCGAGCGAAAATTCGGGGGCACTCGTGGATCGTCCTCGATAGCCACCGCACGTCTGGGTACTTGTCGCGGCAGTAATTGAACATTCTCGATTCATTTTGACGATTTCTGGCGCCTGTTCCGACCTTGGAGTGACGGCAAGGAGTCTCGAAAGAGAAGGATCAACGGTGAGGTTGCCTCGGTATTATTCTTGATCATGTAAAGCCACGATACCGCCTTCCGAGTCGCGCTCGCTCGAAATTACATTCGGTAACCGGCGGCATGCGCCGACAGAGAGTTCATTAGGCGATCGATATCGAGAGCGAGGAGCCTTGGAATGGTATCGCGGCCGTGGGATTATTATCGAGTCGCGGAAAAGCTTCTGGAGATCGCGGTCGATGTGTCCGCGGATTTCGTATTGCGAATTCACCGCCTCGTGTAACCTTAGAGTTCGCGAACGCAAGATTATTGCGCGATAATTCGCCCGGTCGGGACGCAGACCGTACACGCGGTAATGGCCGC
This sequence comes from Temnothorax unifasciatus, assembly GCA_030770225.1. Classification (NCBI taxonomy): domain Eukaryota; kingdom Metazoa; phylum Arthropoda; class Insecta; order Hymenoptera; family Formicidae; genus Temnothorax; species Temnothorax unifasciatus. Next base: position 57,509 of record JASTWK010000490.1, on the reverse strand, counting down.
GTCTAGAATGTTCGCCTATTTCGCGTGTCGAGATTTTTTGCGTTGAAGAATCGCGTTCCGACGATGCTCGCGTCCGGATAATTCGTGTTAGATTGTAATTTGCGTTCAGTCATCCTTCGCGTTAGCTTTAGTGCGTTACGTTATGATTCGCTTCGGAAATGTTACTCATGTTCGGTGGGCCCTTGCGTTAGGAAAATTTCATGCGGAGAATATTAATCGTTTGGCCGTTTCTTGCGCTACAGTGTACGATTCGCGTTGGATTGCTATTGCGTTCCGTAGGATTCGCGGGAAATTGCGTATGTTCGCGTTCATTATTGCCTCTGGCGTGGTTACTCGCGGGAATTCCGTACTCTCGCGTTTTGCGTCATGACGAGGACCTCTGCTCCTCTTTCTTCGCGTTGAAAACTTGCTGACAACCGCGTATTGCGTCGGGCATTACTCGCGCTATAATTATCGCGTGCGTTAGGTTATGATTTGCGTTAGATTAAGATTTGCGTTAGATTAAGATTTGCGTTAGATTAAGATTTGCGTTAGATTAAGATTTGCGTTAGACTAAGACACTCGCGTTAGAATTAAGGACTAGCTGGCGACAGAACTTCTCGGCTCGGGACGTGGCATTCACGCGCTTCGGGCGTGACTCACGGATATTTCGCGTTCCTTCGTGTTAATGATGCTACTATTTCGCGTTTACTCCAGTTCTTCATATTCGGCTGTGTCTTTCGTCGATCAGCCCCGTTAGCGATAAGTTCAATTATTATTAATGTTCTCTGATTCAAAACCTGCGTGATTTTCTGTTTATCTTGACGCCCACGCTACTAGCGTTGTTCATTTTCTTTTCTGGCGTCCGCGTTGTTACTCATCTACTTGATTGCGGCTTAATGACGACCGCAAACAGAATAAACATTGTTAATTCGTTTTCCAATGATCTGAATTAGTGATTTCGTGTCACCCCGCCGAATATCGCGCTGCCCTTCTATCAACCCCGCCCACACTCCTTAGGTCGAGCTGGCCAGTTCCCCGCACATCGAAGTACTTGTGTTTTGCGTCTCTTTGGGATTTCTCACGACTTTGGTGTACGTTAGTGGACGCGCATTGCCGCGTCTGGTGCCCAACGGTAATTCTCGATTCGCGAAACTTCAGATGTGCGAGGGAATCTTCGGAGAGGCCTAACACCCTCCTCTCCTTCTCCTTTTGATCCGGCACACGCCCCGGACCGCTCCGGGAGTGAAAAAGCCGTGACATCTTATATGACTATTAGGTTTATATATGATCATATATAATCTTATATGACTATATAAGTTTATATATGATTATATGATTTTCAGTTTAAATTATAAGCTATGTTTGCAAAATAATACGATTAATATATTTATTTGTAAGAACTATAATATATATTATATAATAGTTTTTTTTCACGAATTGTTACAAATAAAATTTCACTGTTTACGAAAATATTCAATAAAAATTAATATGTCAATTAAAAAAGATTATGTCTTATGCGAAATTAGAAAAAAAGGAAAATTTAAAATAACACAAGCAATGAGATGCCGTTTTTGGTTGAAGTTCCGATCTGATCATACATAATCTTATATGACTATATTATTTCATATATGCTAATCCAATTAAAAAATCCAATAAAATCTAAAAATAAAACTTTTATTTAAGAAAGACATACAATCTATAGCGGACTGAAATACACTGCTGGTTCATTCCCAGATCTTTTGTATTATTCTGTCCAACTTTGAATTTCTCAAAATGCTCCAATTATTTCAAATTTATATTTTGTTAACATAGATGTAGCTAATTGTGACAGAATCCACAGCTTGTTATAGACTCAAATTATTTTGTATACCGTATAATTATCTTTTTGTAAAAATCTTCAACAAAAAATTAATGACAACATATACTAACTGTATTGTAGTGGTATAAGAACATAAGGAAGGACGGGATACTGAATTATCTAAAGATGGGTTGGGAGGAAGCAAGGTGGAGTAGGGTTGCTAGATTTAGACTTGGTAACGAAGTCAGGGAAGGACTATACTGGGGAAAAGAGGAAGACAAAATGTGTAGGATGTGTGGGAGGGAAGAGGAAACATGGGAACATATTTGGGAGGAATGTTCAAGATGGAATAACTGGGAGGGAGAAGTCTGGCAAGAAGTGGTAGGGAGGCTACTGGGGGAGGAAGGAGAGGGAGAAGAATGGATGAAAGCGATAGAGGAGATGAGGCAGAACGGAGGGAGGAGAGAGGAAAAGAAGACTGATAGGACTTGATAGGATTAATGTGGACGAGGATAAGACAGTAGAGAGGAGAGTAAGAGAAAGAGAGGAGAAAGAAAGGGATAAGGAAAGGAGGAAGAAGGAAGGAGGAAGGTTATACAGGACAGCGGACAAAGAGATAGCTAGCAAGATGGAGGAGAGTCTTCTGATGGAGTCAGACGAAGACAATAAAGATAGAAAGGGAGGAAAAGCGAAGGCAGAGTAAAGAGTCGTTTGAATTGTTTAATCTGACTCAACGTCATTGGGAACTCAATGTCACGTAAATTCAGTATCGTTGAATAATGCGGGTATGATGATTCCAGATCTGAATTTCTTTCGGCTGTATGCAGAGCAGCCGTCACTGCCCACGCAAAACACGCATTGTCCATTGATCGCACATTGATCACCGCTCTCTTCAATTTAATGTCTCGAGGTAACTTCACGTGACACCCCGTGCGCAAAGGATTGTACCTGTTGACGTTCACCGTCAAATTAAAGATTCGCGTCAACGCCCACCCACTGTCGCGTTCCTGAAACTTTTCGAGGGACGCTAATGTGGGCTCGATAACATGCCGCTCGTACCACTCGCGTAAGTGCGATGTACGACAGAGTTCTTTGATTTTTGTATGTAGACTCTTATTGGCACGTTTCTCACCTGCCACAAACTCCCCGTTGAACGCGGTATACACTTTGACACAGTTATGTGTTTTTATAATGTCTCGCACTCGCTTGCACACTACGCTACAGGCGTCTTCCAGAAACTGTCGCGGTTCTATATGGTCCATATTAATTACCGCGCCGGTCATTATCCGCGTTTTGAACGCGACATCGATTTCTCGCCATACGAGTTCTGCCGCGCGCGTGTCGCCTCTGCTACCGGCGTTCGCATAATCGCCACCGCTACGGATAAATTGTCTTTCCAGTCGCGACTTCGCACCCTCGAGTCGCGCAGTTCTGGCAACCAACGATTGTCTCTTCCCGATCGAGAGCGGCGAATGTTTGGCACTACAGCGTGTCTCGAGCTGTTCGACGAATTCCGCGCATTGCAGCGCCCATGTGAAAAATTCACCCACGGTAGCTACTTGGTCGGACAGCTCCAATAGATCGCGTTCTGTTTGCTCGAATTGATCCATATGTTTGATCACTTTCGCACAAATACAAGCACCGTTTTTTCTTGTTCACTGTTATGAAAAAAATGTTTACGTCGCGAAAGCTAATAGTTTTTTCGTTGACATTCGCCGCAATCTTTAATCATCGGAGCGGGGCCGTCGATGATGGCGTTTCTTGCCACGGTTGATTCCAATGTTCGTCACAGCGACGATAGGTCTGAACCTCCAGATCCGCCTTTATATGCTCCGGAAGTTTTTCCCACACGTAGTGGACGTGATCGCCGCACATTTGCAACAGAACGGTTTTCGGCATAAATTGCAGCTGTTCGGCACTAAAATCGCGAATGTCCGAATGTCTCGACAGCAGGACGAACATCTTTGTGACTGAGCGATAAAAGAATCTCTTTTACAGAGCACTTGCACATGATAACGTGTTTAACCATAAAATAACGAAGAAATCGCGATACTTTTCGATCGATGTATCTCAAATCTTACTGCTGCGGCTCGACGCGCTTCATCCCTCATTATGTACTCTTTGCTCTCTCTCTCATTCCAACTGATTTTTTTTAAAATCTTTTTCTTTGTCTCGCGTACTGCGTAGATATATTTTTAGTCTACGCGATAACACCCCCTTTTACCAGAAAAAATTTGTTTACGACGAACATGTTCCGACAGGTTTGAAGCGTTATCGGGTCGATCATCGTCCCGGTGACGTCATTTCTTCCTTTGTATTTTACATACTGCGTAGATAGATTGTTTTTTAAGTATAAATCATGCTATATTTTATTCGCGCGCATTTCTATTCGAGCCGTATATGGAACGTCCGCCGGAGCATCGGCGTCTCGCTTCCATGTTACGATACGCGATATTTGTTTTGTAAATTCAAGCAACCGGACTTCTAGCGGACGTCGGCGCTCGCCTTTGTAGTACGAGACGCTCATCGATTGTGAGCTCGTACCTTTAGTTTTTAGTATGTAAGATATATTATGTAAAAAAAAGAGTTAGATAAACAGGCTTATTTTCTTACAACTAAATAAACGATGTAATTTCTTTGCGCGCATGTCCATCCCTACCTAAATTTTATCATCGCTTTGATGCGGTTGATCATCGTCGATGACGTCATTTTTTCCTTTGTCTCGCGTACTGCGTCGTAAAAAAGTAGTGCAAAATTGTTTAGTCTACGCGATAACACCCCACTTTTCCCAGAAGAAATTTGTTTACGACGAACATGTTCCGACAGGTTCGAAGCGTTATCGACAAAATGTATGCTCCTGCTTAGTGCGCTATCGAGTTAGTCTTACTATTATGCGTCGCCTAGCGGCGTCGTTGCGAATGTACCCCGCGTCGCGAACGCGGACCCCCCTGCGCAGACCCGCGGACCTGCGACCGCGGCGCGAACGCGGACCCCCCCGTGCGGACCCCGCGGTCCCCCACGCGGACCCCGCGGCGCGGATGAGTCATCCCGGTGAGTCATCCCCGGTGAGTCGTCCCCCGGTGAGTCATACACGTGGTATGCCGGGAGTCCGGATCGGGACATGAGAGGACGGACGTGCCTTCACATGCTCCGTACTGCGTGTGATAATAGTATTATTAAACTAGTCTTTTGTTAGAAATTTTCGATTTGTGTTGATGCGCGCTTAAATTCTGTGTCGCGTCATATGTAAATTTTATAATATTTTTCTAAGATTCCGAATATTTTGTCAGTTTTCTATACGGGCAATGCCCGTTCATGTATGTGCTTCATGGCGTCTGCCTCGTGGCACTTAAATACAGTAATCAATCAGCAAAATATTAGTAATCTGCGCTGTATCTCTGCAAATCGTGTTTTGTGAGGTCTCTCCTAGTCTATGTGAAACTTGCCAGATATATGTTATCAAGTATTTTACAAGAGTTTAATTGAAATCTCTTAATTATATATCGTGCCACGCCCGCACGAGCCTTAATGGCTGCTATACTTGTCTGTGAGAGGAGATGATACTGGCCATATACCTATACTAATTGTAAGATCTATAATTATTTGATATGAGAGATGTTAATATATCATGGATATAATTTTGGTGAGTTCATTTGCCTGTCAGTAAATGCTGTATTGTCTAATTTTGCCGTCACTCTGTGTTTTGCCGCTTAACGGCCTTCTCTCTGATAACCGTCGTGAAAAATGGCGAGATTGCTATTAAATTCCCGCGAGAAGCCTTTTGCCTTTTGCCTTTTATTGAATGTGGCCGTCTAAATTTAGATTTAGATATGGCTTCTATACTACATAGGATCTTGTGTAGAATGGCCGTTTCAGTCATTTTATTTCACTTTACGTGTCTATTAAACACGTATTGGCCGCCTTTATCAATATGGCTCTTGTATACACGTGGAGATCGGTACCGTGGGCCGGGTCCTCGCAAGGTGTTTAATGTGGCGTGTGATATATGCGCCGTGATAGTTGTTCCGTGTACGCCCGTCCTCCAGAGTGCTCGACTCCTTCCGCGTGCTCCTTGTTTTTGGAGTAATGCCTTAATGCGTGTATAAATATTAGACTTAATAAGTGCGAAATAACTATTATAAATAACCGTAATTATATCTGTACGCGAGAATATATATATAATGATTGTTGTACGAGCATTTTTCAACGCATAAACTGCAGCTGATCATAATTATCGTTCAGATGCATTTGAAACAAGCTAGATGATTCCTATCATAGCCTTGAAATCTTTGCTACCTTATTGAAATTGCGAAGTAATATTATATTATATGCCTTCATATTATGCGAATGGTAGGACTATAAAACATACGGTTATACTATTCATAATAAGTGAATATTAATGTTGGTGAATAGTCTAGTGTTGGATGTCTGGTGGAGTGTGTTTGTCTTTTCTGTTTCAATGTACATAATATTCATTGTTGAAAACAAACGAATGAATAATAATTTTTCTACAATTTTGACAACTATTGCCTTTGTCATCCTTATTAATTTTGCAGTTTTATAGCTGGAACGTGACCCTTACAGGTGAGCCATAATAACAATTGTGAGCCTTTGAGATTAATTTATTTTTTATCGTGCGTAATACACACCTGCACACATGGAATTTTGATCATTCAAGAATAAAATAATTGCTCTTGTTAAGCACTTTGTTCGTAATTATGGAATATATGCTTTTTACTATGAATCTCATCTGCTCTTGCCGATCGTTATTTGTAATGCAAATTGGTGGTCAGTTTCTATCTTGATATATCAATAATGTAACATAAAATAGAGTGATCCCAGTTCAAATTGTCTTGTTATTCCCTTTATGATAACTAAATTTATGCAAAATATACTTATTAACAACCAGTTCTTGATTTAAACACACATGTCATGGACCACATTTTGTGAATTCTACTTATTCTTTTCAGCTGTTACTTATAGCAGGAACTTTGGACTGAAAACCACTCAAATACGATAAACAGCATTAAATGAATCTTCCTACATAGGTTTATGAAATATATACTTATAAATAATTAGTTTTTGATATAAATAGGTATTGTGTGTGTTGTGCCGCGCCTTGAATAGCTCAGGACCGGCACCGGGTTCTTCAGATCCGCAGATGGAGGGAAAGGGAACACTGATATTTATGAGTTTGCAGTTGATTCAAATAAACTTTATTATCACACACTTGGTTTTCACTGCCCTGACTTGCGGGTTACAATAGGTTAACGATACGTCGACTCGCGGTACGCGCTCGGTTCTTAGACTGCCCGCCGTTCCTTGGAAGGGCGGGCGTTTTATCGCCTCCGTGTTGCTGACTTAGCAGTCAGCGCTTTTGATTTTAGGATCGGAGGCCTAGCGATCGGAATGCCCATATATGGTCATAACCGCGACTCGTGCTGGCCTTCGTGTCAGCGGTCCTCGTCGCTAGGGTCGGATTTGCGACTCGTAGTTGCCAAGTGCACTAATTAATATATAATACGTTGTGCGCTCACAACATCCCTTTCCCCGTGGAAAAAGAAAAACTGAGGTATTCAAAGTTTTTCGTTATTTATTTGTTTGGGTTTTTCTTTTTCTTGAGAGGTTACAATCTAAGTTTCTTATATGCTAGTATATATGCTGTGGTTTCCCCTTTTAAATTTTTTAATGATTCCCTTTTTTCTTTATTACATAAATGATTACAATTATAATGCTTATTACGACTACTATTATGGTCGCGGAACTTACAGGATATGCAATATTCTTATTTGCAAAAACGCTGGGTTGGTTATTTTCTATTTCTTTTTTAATTTCACCTAGACTTAAACTTAATTTTATTAATTCCGACGGGTCTTTGATTAATGGTTCTAACTTTATTTCTTTTTCGGAATCTAATTTGTTGTCTACAGTTATACCTTTTTGTATAGTATCAGTTATGTTGAATTCCGGCAAATACATTTGTATATATTTAGTATAAATTCGGTTTTTTGTTTCTAAAATTATGTCTGGTGTAGTTAGTTTACAATTGTCGCGTAATGTTATTTTTCCGGTTTTTTCAATTTTAATTTTATTTTCTGGCATTTCACTACATTGAATTATTATTTCCGATATTTTTGGAGTGGAGTATAACCATGTTTGCGGTTCGGTTAATGTTATTCAAACTGTTACGTTTGAAATGATGTGGCGTTGTCCACGGTTTTCTATGAATCTAGGCGCCTTTACATAAAGCTGCACCTCACTTGGTGCATTCGCCGTTACAAAGTACACGGGGAAAATCTGTTCGCATATAAATTTAGTAGTTTCTCGCGTTTATTTAAGTCGCTTTCCTTTAATATTATATAATTGTGATTTTCTCGGTTTATTCCTACTAGTGTGTGTGAAGGTTCTAATAGGGTAAATACGTTATGGTCGTTGTGTATTGGTACAGGTGTAATTTTTATTATTTCGTATACCGGATATGCTATTATAGGAAACGCGAGGATAGTGTATACGTTTAAATTGTCGGAATACGCGCTTACGCTTACGTATCTTTGGATCGTATTCCAGTTTTCGGTCTGGATTTTAAATGGAAAGTTTAATCCTCTGGTTAAGTGCGAGGTTGCTTCCTTCAATTCTACGATTATGTTCTCCATGGGAAGTACGCGTGTAATTAGAATGTTATTTTTTGCATATGTTAGATAGTCTGTAATATCGTTTATGTCTGTCGTGAGGTCAGCTAGGATAGCAGTTATCAATAGTATTTGTTCGTCTATTTCCTCTCGGTGTATGAATTGGTCGTGCAGTTTCCTTGTAACGTTTGCCAGTAAATTTTCGTTGTGTGATAGCGTTTGCTCTAATTTTTCTATGTGGCCTAAATGTGGCGCTGATGATCTTCAGCTGGTTCTTTGCTGCGTGCTGTAGCGTTTGTTGTCGGTTATCAAGCATTTGTATTTGTTCGTTGATTATTTTTGCATCTTCAGCATCCATGGTACCAAATAAAGTTTTACTTATTTCTCCGATGGCATTTATTAAACCTCGCTTAATTACGGGTGATTTGTAAATTGTTTGTAGATGTTCTAGGGCGCGTGTCGTTTTATCGTTTTCTCTCTTAGTGGTCCGGAGAGCAATCTGACAAGTATTTTTAACGTCTCCAGTTGCATAACTGCAAAGTTCCTCGGTATTCCCTAGGTATCTTTGAAGCTGTTGATGTCTGGTTTTTAATGCGGTTACGTCTATGCGTATCGCTAATTTCCATGTTGCTTTCGTTTGCTGCAGGTGTCCAATTCTCTCGAAATAGATGCCTGGCTCGTTGATAAATTGCGTCACTCCGTACGGTGGTACGGGCGACGCCGACGCTCCTGTTGTGAGGTGCTGATAGAGGATGAGAAGATTTATAATAATGAGTAATTTTATTTCTCTTGAAACGTCAGATTTTTTATTTACTTTTTCTTTATGTTTTACAGGTAGGCGGACGTTCGCCATCGCGCTATCAGTTCGCGTCGTGATCTCATGTTTCACCGCCGTGGTGTGTGTTAGCTTATCGTTTTCCAAATGAAATATATCGCAAAAATCGTCGCATCTCTGCTCTAACGCGTTTTCCTTTTTATTATTTAAAATTTTCATGCGTTCTTTACGTAATTTCTCGCGTTGTTCTTGACTTGAGTTGCGCTCTTCCGTCGCGGGTAATGTGAGTCAACCGTGTCACTTACCGGTTTCTCTTTTAGAGCTATTCGCGGTATGGGTGACTCTACTAATTTTTTCACGCTGTTGGGCATGCTTATTGGGCATTCGAAATCTGTCGGCTCCGTCAAACAGTGTCCGATGAATACTCTTGGTGTAGGTTCTTTACTTTTTTCGATACCTACTCTGCTGCGGGGTGGTGAGGTTATCTTCCTATATGGTCGGAGTTTAAATGTAACTCTTCCGATGTGTGCCTGCTTTGTGGCGTGTGAGATAACGGCTTTGCGCTTTGTGAGAAAATCATTCCCCAGTATTCCCTCATGATCGATTGGAAAATCATCTTCTACCACGTACATGGTATGGCGTACTTTCTGGTTTCCGAAGTCTACGGTTGCTTTTATTTTTCCGAGCGTGTAGATCTTGTGTCCCGTCACTCCGGTCAAAGTCAGACGTTTGTCTCGCACCATAGTGTTGCCTTTTAAATTTCCTACTTTGATTAGCGTCAGGGTCGCTCCTGAGTCTAATAAGAAATTCGTCTTGCCTTTCCTGGCCTCTTGAATCGGCAGTGTTATCAGGTTCAAGGTGTGCATGTTATGCTTTCCCGTTATCTGCGACATTTGATACTCCTCGGCGGCTCGTGCCTTGTTCTTCCTGGGTCTCTCGTCTTCTTCACTGCTGCTGCTGGAGGAAGTTTCATCGCTCGTTTCTTGCGATTTCTTTTTTCTTACCTTTAAACCATTTACTGGCGCCTTTTTGGGGGCGTCCGTTTTTGATCGTTCCGTGTTGGGTCGTCCGTTCAGCGACCAACACTCTTCTCGCTTATGTCCGATCTTTCTGCAATAAGTGCACTCGATCGTATTTATCCCGCCGGGCTTGTCCGCTCTCGGCAGCGCGAATTTATTTGCTTGTCGGCTCGTACGGCAGTCTTGCCCGTAATGGCCTGTTTCTCCACATTTGTGGCATCGTACGGCGCTTTCCGCATTTCGCGCGTTTTCCGGATTAAATTTGTTTTTGTTTACTGGTTGTCCGTTCCGCGGGGAGGGGCCTTTTACCTTTTCCTCGGCGCTGGCGCTGGCGATTTGGAAGTTATGCAGGGCTTGCATTTTAACGCTGTCGAGAATCGCTTTCTGCTGCTCTTGCGAGTGCCCTCGGCCTTCTTCCATGGCCTCGTACAATTCTCGCGCTAACTTTTCGACTCGGCGCCCGAATTCCTGAGCGCTTTCTCCCGGTTTTTGTTTCAGGGAGTTAAATTCTAGCTGCAGATGGGTCATGCCGCGCTTTCCAAGATATTCCGTTTCCAGCTCGCGTTTTAACTGCTCGAAATCGCGAATATCGCGCGTGTCAAAATCTGTCATGGCCTTTCCCTTGAACTTCGTACATAATATGGCCTCTAGAAGCATCGATTCGTCCGCGGGGTGTATGTTTTTCATCGCGTAAGTACTCGCGCTTATAAATTCGCGGACGCGCTCCCGGGATTCGCCGTTTATCTCGGGAATCATGTTGCGGGCTTCCTTTAAGCTGAGGAACCCGATATAGTGTCCCGGTTGGTTTCGAACGTCGTCATTTGTTCGCCCGTAGGTAACGTCCAGAGGTCCTTGGCAACGTACGCGGCGACCTATTTCGCTAGGACGATCGTAAATTGTGGCCTCTACTCTGCTTACGCGGTCCTGTACATCGCGTACTGCGCGAAGGAGTTCGACAGAGCGGTCGAATTCCGCGGCCTCTGCACGGTTTAAACGGTCCTGCATGTCGCGCATCATGTTCAGGATGTCATTAAGCATGGCGTCCTATGCTCTTGGACTTGCTCGCACCGGCTCGGGGACTCGGCTTTGGTAGATGTCGGACGGTCGCCCGTTAACCGAGAGTCGGAGTCGCGCTATTTCCGCGTTGACCTGCTCGGGTGTCCTCGGCATATTGTGAGTCTCGTCGCGGGGTATATTGTCTTGAGTCGCTCTTCCTTGCTGGCTCATAATGTCCTCCGCGGAATCTTCGTCAGAATCGACTATGCTGCTGTTGGTTGACGAGAGAAAGTATGCGCTGCTAGTTGTACTGCCTGCGCCGTCTGGGTGTGCGTCGGTTTGTGTCGGGGTCAGTCTGCCGTCGCCGTTATTATTTTCGCGCGCTAAACTTGCGTCTACTTCGTCGAACGAAAATTCGCGCTCTATTACAACGTTCGGGTGCAATTCTAGTACCGGCGTGTCATCGTCTGACAATCGCGAGTCTAAATTCTGTCGCACGCGGTCTAACGTTTCACTATTGGTACCTCTATCTACGCGTACGGGGCTTCGCGAGCCATATTCAATCGCGCGCAGCGCTGGCTCGCTGTGTAAAAATGACGCGTTTTTGACGGGGCGGAATGGGGTGATTTCGCCGTCTGACATTAAGTTTTGCTATCGGCGTACACGATCCGTATCGCGTCGCTCGCGAAGTTTTACATTCGGCGCTCACAATATCGAATTGCAACGGACTTACATTAACGCTGTGTATCACATCTTGCCCGCTTTCGCTGAGTCGTTGTCCTGCTGGGCCGCTTCGCTGCCTCGTTTCGTCGCTGCTTTGCGGCGTCCCTGCGTCGCTGCTTCGCTGCTTGGGCTGGCGAGTCCGTGCAGTAGGTCGGGGCCTTCTCCGGTGTCGCTGATAACACTCGGCGGCTGCTACCGTCGTTTCACTCACTCGGGATCTGGCTGGCTGTTCCTCTCCGGGATGCTTTACTGCCTTTTGACGATCCGTTCCCTTTTTTGCAGGATGTCCTCTCGCTCGGTTAGCAAATCCCACCGCTGCCACCAATTTGTTGTGCCGCGCCTTGAATAGCTCAGGACCGGCACCGGGTTCTTCAGATCCGCAGATGGAGGGAGAGGGAACACTGATATTTATGAGTTTGCAGTTGATTTAAATAAACTTTATTATCTTGGTTTTCACTGCCCTGACTTGCGGGTTACAATACACGCAGAAAATTTTTCTCTGTATCGCGTCTGTATCACGTCTGGCGACCGTGACAGGATACGCGTAATCGAATTGCGTGCGAATCGCAGCGGGCGAGCGAAACCGTTCGAGAATAAGTCTGCAAAGAAACCAAGGTTTCTTGCGAAAATGTTGAAAAGCGTTATCCGTTCGATAGATACAACGACCGAATTAGGCGTGCGTACTAGGAGTTTGGTGGGAGCGTGAAACAACGTGCGATAAAGGACGCGAAGCAGCGAATAATTACGTTCGTGGCAATAAAAAATCGCGTGGAGAACGTACGACGTTGTCCACCGGGCCTTAAGCACAGAGCCACGTAAAGGTCGGATTACAACGGCGGTACGCAAATTTCAGAAGGTACTGTAGAGAAATAAAAAGTGAGTCGTAGCGCGAATAAGGTGCATTCGATAGCACGCGTGTCAGGAATATTGCAACAACGTGCGCCACACAGGACGCGAAGCCGCGGGAACCGAAAGTTGTCGCGAGCGGATAAAAATCGCGGTAAGAAGGGTACGAATATTCCACGCGAATCGGCACAAGGCGCGAAGGAAAACGTAATTTCGTAACGGAAATTAAACGGAAAAATTTAAAATTTCCAAACCAAATTGACACCCGTTACATAGCGTATACGGCGGTCAGGCGTAAGGACCGGAGTCCTAACATACCGGGTGGGGCGTAAGTCGCAACGAGCGCAGAGACAAGCTCCACATACCGGGTGGGCCGAAAGGGCCAGAAACGAAAGAAAGGACCCCGCACAAAACATATGGAAATTGGCTTTTGGTCGAATTGGCTGAAACTTAAATATGTTGTTATTCAAGTGATTCTGAAGAAATGTTTCCATAGGCCCAACCTTATCCTATGGACAGTTTTTGCGCTAGAAGCTCAGATATGAGCTATTTTTCTAATTTCTGTTTTAGCGAAATATTTGCATTCTACTGGTGTTTGTGTTATGTGTTACACGCACTTTCGCGAAGGTTCGTGTGAGCCAACGTGTAGATGTGTGTGTGTGTGTGTGTGTGTGTGTGTGTGTGTGTGTGTGTGTGTGTGTGTGTGTGTGTGTGTGTGTGTGTGTGTGTGTGTGTGTGTGTGTGTGTGTGTGTGTGTGTGTGCGCGCGTGTGCGCGCGCGCGTCGTAATACGTACCATACGCTCGTTCGCTTCACATATTATAGACATTACACACATACGCACGCACGAACGCGCGCCCGCACACACATACACACACACACACACACACACACACACACACACAAACTTTCTTAAAATATTCCTTCTTAGCGCTACCCAGGATGAACAACGTGGAAGTGATAGGATTTTTATCCCATTGGGGTGCTTTTTTTATGTGAGTCCCCTTGCCTCTCACATACGGGGTGTTTTTTTTATGTGAGTCCTCTTGCCTCTCACATACGGGGTGCTTTTTTAATGTGAGTTCCCTTGCCTCTCACATTCGGGGTGCTTTTTTTCATAAGTCACCTTACCTCTCATATCTTTACTTTCCATCATTTACATCAAGTGGCATTAGTCTTCCAGCAGCATCTAAAATATCGTATAATAGTCGAGTCGATGGATATTTTATTTCTTCATGATGGCGCGCATGACCAAGAAACCAGATAACTGTTGCTATGTGAACACAAGTTCCTAAAGTTTTTGCTCCTGATTTGCAGGTACAATAGTAACCTTGTTTCTTGGTCATGCGCGCCATCATGAAGAAATAAAATATCCATCGACTCGACTATTATACGATATTTTAGATGCTGCTGGAAAACCAATGCCACTTGATGTAAATAATGGAGAGTAAAGATATGAAAGGTAAGGTGACTCATAAAAAAAAAGCACCCCGAATGTGAGAGGCAAGGGGACTCACATTAAAAAAACACCCCGTATGTGAGAGGCAAGAGGACTCACATAAAAAAAGCACCCCGTATGTGAGAGGCAAGAGGACTCACATAAAAAAAGCACCCCGTATGTGAGAGGCAAGGGGACTCACATAAAAAAAGCACCCCAATGGGATGAGAACCCTATCACGTCCACGTTGTTCATCCTGGGTAGCGCTAAGAAGAAATATTTTAAGAGAGTTTGTGTGTGTGTGTGTGTGTGTGTGTGTGTGTGTGTGTGTGTGTGCGCGCGCGCGCGCGTTCGTGCGTGCGTATGTGTGTAATGTCTATAATATGTGAAGCGAACGAGCGTATGGTACGTATTACGACGCGCGCGCGCACACGCGCGCACACACACACACACACACACACACACACATCTACACGTTGGCTCACACGAACCTTCGCGAAAGTGCGTGTAACACATAACACAAACACCAGTAGAATGCAAATATTTCGCTAAAACAGAAATTAGAAAAATAGCTCATATCTGAGCTTCTAGCGCAAAAACTGTCCATAGGATAAGGTTGGGCCTATGGAAACATTTCTTCAGAATCACTTGAATAACAACATATTTAAGTTTCAGCCAATTCGACCAAAAGCCAATTTCCATATGTTTTGTGCGGGGTCCTTTCGGAGGTTAGCAATAATTCGTTCGAAACACTACGCGATAGCGACACGAGTAGCGAGACGCGCGAACGCCACAAAAACGTGCGTAAGAGGGTACGCGTGATGGTAGTGCTCCGACAATAGAAGGGCACATACGATCGAACGCGGACAAACACGTACGGGCATTACGGGCGCCGATTAAAAAGTGATCGCGAGCAACAAAAGTCAGGAGCGGAAGTAGAAACGGCAAAACGGGGCCGAAGCGGCCAAACCGTGGCAGGGGTGCGAGATCGCAATCCGCACCGGGGATGCCAAATTTGCAGCATTCCCCAATAGGAACGCGTACGAGATCTCAAGGACCGGCAGAACCGGAAGATCAGATTTTACGAAACGCGAGGGAGAGAGTGAATAGGAATCGAATACCCATCGTTATCCATAGAGACAACGAACACGGTATGGAGAACCAAACACAGCAAGATGATTTAAACCCAGACGGGGAAAATAATCGCGTGTTGAATCTGAGTAACCAACGCGGAGAAGCGACAAATCAAGAATTGCTTCAGCAAAATGCGGAGCTGATTATGCAGATGAGACAAATGGCCGAGGAACTCGAACAAATACGGCAAGGTCAACGCGAAGCGAGGCGGTGTATCGACGACAATCGGAGCGAACGCGAGTCAGGGCCGAGTGAAAAGCGCGACCATAAAAGCGACTCCCGTGTCTTCGACGATATGCGACCGCGAGCGGAAGCGCAGTTAGACGTGGTACCGTTAAGAGTGAGACTACCTCGAGGATGGATAAAGAATCCATTCGACGAATTAACATATCGCGGTAAGAGCGACAAACAGAATCCAATAAGATTCTTACAAAAATTTGAGAAGCTAGCATTGTACGAAAACGTTCCGGAGGACGAGCAAATGCATTATTTCGGACGTTGCACGCGTAGTGCGGCGAGTCAATGGTTCGAGTTGCAACAGCCGGAGGACATGGATGAACTAAAAAGATTATTCACGCAAACGTATTGGGGCTGTCAAGCGCAAATGCGATTTAGGCAGAGAGTGTATTTCGGAAAATACCGACCGAACGAAGAACAATTATCGATGGCCGAGTACGCGTTGAGCGTTGCCCGACAGGCCAAGACACTCCTACCACCCATGAGCGACGAAGAGATCGTGCAGACGGTGCGCGAACATTACGACGCGGACGTGGCGCGTGAATTAAGACCATCCGTGGTCAAGACGGTCAACGATATGATGGCTATGCTCGATACCATAGAAAATGAACGCGAGACGCGTAGATTGCGCGGCGAAGCGAGACTAGCCAACGCGAGCGACGCGAGATCGTCCTATAATCGGAGAGACGCTGGGAGAAGCGCGAATACGATGAGAATGACCAACCAAATTGCGAACGGGAATAACCAAAGGGCAGGAAGTCGCAATAACAATTCCAACAGACGCGAAGCGGCTGGCCAACAAGGGCACCAGTCGCAAAATAAATCGTATGGCTGGAGGAAGGCGGAATCGCCCGAGGTGAAGAGCAAAGGGGACGTCGACATCGTAGAATTACCGGACAGTGATGATAACGAAGGTAAACCGAGAGTCACGCGGTATACGCGCGAGCGAGACAATGAGCGTAATCGCGAACGCGGTGCGTACAACAGAAGCAATTATTCGGGAAAAGCGAATACGGCTTACACGCAAGGGCGTAAATTGGCCGCGATAACGGCGGAGGGATACGCGAATGACGGGGAGCGCGAGCGAGAAGAAGATGACGATCCGACGACGGGACAAGCGCGAACAACGACGATTATGCTAACGACCGAAACTGTTGCGCGATAACACGCGACGAGGTTGAGAACCGTCATGAAAAAGCAGGGGCGGACGAAGGAACGACGGATCGGCAAGAGATCGGGCCCGTCAGCATAATGAGAACGCGCGAGATCATCCGCGAACTCGACGACGATATCGCGAGGGGACAGTCGGCAAAAGTCGAACAACCGGACGTACCGATGATAGAGATGCGATTCGGCAAATGTAGCACAAAGGCGCTTATAGATACAGGAACGCGGGTCACGGCCATGACACGTGCCTTTTACGAACAGTTACGCGAGTCGAACGAAGAAATGGAGTTACTGCCAATAAAAAAATTTACCCTGAGAGGAGCATTTTCGGAGAAGGGATCCATTATTTCGAGCAAGGTGCGAATGGTATTTGAGTATAAGAACGAGCGATACATGCACGAATTCTTTATTGTCGAAAAACTAGCTTACGAGATAGTGCTGGGAATCGATTTCCTGGTGAAGTATCGACTGATGCTAACATGCGATGACGAAATAGACGTCAGCTTTCGTAGATCAATTAATCCGATCATGCGAATGAACAATATAGAACGCGACGAAGCAACCAGACGATTGCACGAAATTTTGGATAACCATGCTAAATTGTTTAACGGGGAAATTGGTAGAGTGAACCATTACGAACACCGGATCGAAATGAACATAACACGTCCATATAAGAAGAAAACGTATCCAATACCGGAAATTCATATGAACCGAGTGAGAAAATATATCCAGGAGCTCGAACGAAAGGGCATCGTGCAAAAGCAAGCAACGCAGTTTGTCAATCCACTGGTGGTGGTGATAAAGAAAAATGGCGACATTCGACTGTGCTTAGACGCACGGGAAATCAATAAGCAAATGGCGAACGATCACGCCCAACCACCAACCATCGAGGAGATATTTCGACGTATAGGGAAGAAAAAATATTTTTCCACGCTGGACGTTAGCCACGCCTTTTGGCAGATTCCACTGACACCCGAATCGATGAAATACGCCGGATTTTTCTTCGACGGACAGACGTACGTATTCCAACGCATGCCATTCGGGCTAAAAACATCTGGAGCATCGTTTACCCGAGCCATGCACGGGGCATTGGGAGACCAAGATTTCCTACTGGTGTACCTCGACGATGTGTTAATAGCATCCGACTCGTTAGAAGAGCACTTGATCCATTTGG
Organism: Temnothorax unifasciatus; assembly: GCA_030770225.1. NCBI lineage: Eukaryota > Metazoa > Arthropoda > Insecta > Hymenoptera > Formicidae > Temnothorax > Temnothorax unifasciatus. Next base: position 39,592 of record JASTWK010000490.1, on the reverse strand, counting down.
AATGGGTATTGGACAAGATGGAAAAAGCTGGATTTCGGCTAAACCAAGACAAATGTGAGTTTCTCAGAGAGGAGATCAAATTCCTGGGACACACTTTTAATGAAATTAAGGCCGAAATAAACCAAGAAACGCGCGATGCGATAGCCAATTTTGAAAGACCACGAAATAAGAAGCAAGTACAATCGTTCTTGGGACTCGTGAATTGGGACCGTAGATTCATAAAAAACCTGGCGAGACTGACGAAACCGTTGGAGGAGCTCCTAAAAAAGGGCCAAAAATACGAATGGACTATCGAGCGACAAAACGCGTTTAACGAGATAAAACAAGCGTTCCGCGAAGCACCGGATTTGTATTTATTTAGACCCGACGCGCGATACGGAATTTACGTAGACGCGGCGCGAACAGGCTTAGGCGCGAGGTTATATCAGTACCAACCGGACGCAGAATCGGAAACGAAACAAACGGTGGGTTATGCGAGCCGAAGTCTAAAAGGGGCCGAAGTAAATTATACAATCACGGAGCTCGAATGCTTGGCTCTGGTATGGGCACTTAGAAAGTGGCACACGTTATTGCTAGGGCGACACGTGCGCGTACATACCGACCACCAGGCATTAAAGTTTCTCAGTACCTGCGTACAAAACAACAGTAGAATCGCACGGTGGTTCACGTTTCTACAAGAATTCGATTTGGAGATTATGCATTTGCCAGGTAGCGAGAACGAAATCGCGGACGTACTTTCGCGAAAAGCGACAGACGCGGACGCGGCGAATGAGATCAAGCGAATCGCGTTAATTCGAGATGTAAACCAAGGGAACGACGCGCAAACGTGGATCGGAGTGATCCGAGAAGCGCAAGACGCGGAGGAAACGTTACGCGAGGCAATGCAAAATCATCCAGAAACAGTATACGAGCGCGAAGGACTGATTCGAGTAAAGCGCGAAACGGGAGAAAGAATCGCGTTACCGCGCAAGGCAACATGGCGAATCACGCGAGAGATTCACCAGCTGTTGATACATTTCGGCACGGATAAGACGAGCGATTTCTTAAGACGTTATTTCGACGGGTCGAACTTTGAAAGAATTTCACGTGACGTGGTAGCGTCGTGCGAAGTTTGTCAAGCAACTAAATATTACACACGACCAACCGTCGGAACCGAGTACTACCAATTACCGGAAGCGCCGGGAGAAACACTATCGTTAGACATATTCGGGCCATTACCGGCGACACACCACGGTTATAAACACGTACTTGTAGTCATGGATCAATTTTTCAAATTCATACGGTTATACCCAATGAAGGATCAGAGACTCGATACGATTACTTAGAATTTGGAAGATCGATTTTTTCGAAAGATAGGCATACCGCGGACAATATTAACCGATAACGGGGGCCAATTCTTGACCGATCGATGGCGGGAATTCGCCACCGAAAAAGGCTTTGCGGTTAGGCGAACATCACCATATAATCCGCAGTCGAACCCAGTTGAGCGTGTGATGCGCGAATTAGGACGTATAATCCGCGCTTATTCGAGCCAGCGACAACACGCGTGGCACAGGATCATTGACCGCGCGGAGGAAGTGATAAATCATACCCGACACGCGTCGCACGGTTTCACACCGGTGGAGCTGAATAACGGGGAAAACGGACATTTGAGCGCGATACATCCCGCGCTGATTCCTCGTGAAGACCCGGAGGAGCAACCATGGGCCGACAAAGTGGAGCGAGCGAGGGAACGGCTCGCGAAAACGGCGCGGAAAAGAAAGGTGCAAGCCGACAAGCACGGGACAGCCACGTACCGTGAGGGACAGAAGGTCTGGGTGAAACTTCACCGCAGATCGGACGCAAGCCGCAGGCTAACGAGAAAAATACACTTGGTATACGAAGGACCCTACCGGATACAGCGAATCATCAGGCCGAACGCCTACCTCGTGGAGGACCTCGATGGGCAAACGATTGGAGCATTCAATGCCAGACAATTGAAACCGCATCGAGCCGCCACACTGCGAGAGCTGGAAGATGGAGAAGTGGACGACGAACCCCACGACGAATTCGACCAAGTCGAAAATGACGGGGAGTCCGACGACCAAACGCAATCAGACGCCGGTGACGAGGGCGAAGAACCCGCGGACACATACGGCCCTGAACAACCCAGCGAGGAGGAGGAAGACGGTGACGAGGATGATGACGAGTGGAGCGACGATGGTGGGGATATCGGAGAGAGAAGTATCGACGAGACGGAGCCGAGAGACAGTGTGCTGGCGGATAGCGAGAGCGAAACGAGCTACGTACCCTCGGAGGCAGAGAGTGAAGTGGAGAGGGAACCAGCACGAGAAATCGTTCGATCGACGAGCGAACGGCGAGAAACGGAGGATATCGTCGAAATCGGGACATCCGACGACGAGAACCGAGAAATAAACCAGACACCAGAAGAAATCGTGGAAATCAACGACACGACGAATACCGAGTCAACGGGCGACGAAGACAGCCAGATACGAGCCACGGTACAGCGAGTGATCGCGGAAGAGCGAAGAAGGGCGAGCGAACGCCAAACACGAGAATCGAACCACGACGTCATCGAAATAGGTGACTCTGACGATCCTGTGGAGGTCGAAATTAACACGATGTGGGTGGACGAATGTGACAGTGATGCGTCCACGGTGCATTACGAGGACTTTTGCCACAACTTGAAGTTCCACAGCAGCCTGAAACAAGACGGGCAGATAAGAATGACGACCAGGAGAAAGAACGGCGTACTTACCCCGGTGAGTGACATCGCGGAAGAATCCAACGACGACGGCGACGTATCCATGCGTAGCGAGAACAACCGAGGCCATGGTGACGATGACGTATCCATGCGTGGCGAGGACGACCGAGGCCACGGTGACGATGACGTATCCATGCGTGAAGAGGACGACCCACGACCCGACGACGATAACGAAGATATCCAGGAGGAAGAACCATTGAACCTAAAAATAAAAAGGGAAGAATCGGTCAAGTTTACAATTAAACACGAAATCACGATCGACCGCGTCCAAAACGAAAACGTGAGTGCGCGAAAAGTGCGGAAACCGCGACGACCGCGTAATCCGAACACATTAAAGTGGCGTGCGAGATTACGGGCGAAACAAAAAACACGCGACGATAACGGACGGTTTGCGAGAACGAAATCCGCAACGGCCACGGTGAACGGTGTGGTACGCGTAAAAGCTCGAAGCGCGAAACTTAAAGAGCATCCGGTACGCGCGAAAGCCCGGAGCGCGAAAGGTAAACAAAGTGTGGCGCGCGCGAAAGCCACAACCGGTACGCGTAACCGCGAGCAAAGGCCAGTCGATCGTAAGTTGCTGAAGAGTCGACACGCATTCCGGAGCAAACGGAATATCGCGCGCAAAATGGAGCAGCGGGTACTCGCGAATCGCGAACGACGTGAGGCGGTGATGCGCAAAGTAAATAACAACACCGTGGCGGCCGAGCAGCAGATACGAATCGATCAAATGTTGCACTTGGCCGAACAATACGCCAAGAGCCTACCAACCGATCCGTATATCACGGACCATGAGTTGTTGCAACAGGAGACGATTGAGAATCAAAGGATGATCCAGGCCATCCTCAATTTGGAAAAGCTCAAAGGCCAACAATGTGGACAGTGTATAAACGTCGACGTACGTGACCCACTGGACCAGACAGTGATAGCGAATGCCCTAGTGGCCGTCTCGGCGAGATACACAGACGAACGGAAAAGAACACCGTTCCGCATTACGATCGACATCAACGGAGACGCGGTCAATGTAACCACCCAAATGGCCAGCGGGAGTGACGAAGTGCCCAAGACGGATGCAAATAATAATAAGGAAAAGACACAGACAACGCCGGAATATATACTGGGTGACCTACCCGAACCGACGAGACCAGTATCGCAACCCTCGACGACCAGTACGGGAGAACAGTGCGAATTAAGGAATCTCGGGTGTGCCGAACGAGACCCGCAGGCGGACGAACGGGTGAAATTGTGGCCGGAAAAGACCGACCGGAACGGAAGGGCGGAATCACCACCGGCGCAAGGAAGCGTGGATGGCGACGAATCACCACGACCGGGCACGAGCGGAGAAGGCGGAGGCACCGGAGTGCCGGAAACCGATGACGAGGAAGCAACGGAGCAGCAGGCGGTCTGGACCGCAACCCAGAACACGGCGTCAGCGAAAAGCGCGAACCCGAGTGAAAGTGGCGATAGTGAGGTTGACGCGACGGACAGTGAGGACAGCACGAGTGGCTACTGTAGCAAAGTGCGGATGGAAGTGCGGCGCGAGGAAAGTATCACATTCGCGACCAGAAATACGAGCAGGCGTAGAGCGGCGCGAGCAGCCCGACAAAAAACCCGTACAGTGTACCAGCTGGAACACGCCGAACGGTTGGCCAAGCGGCGTGAGACGTGGAGGCAGAAAAGGTCGCAGCAGTCGTCTGCCATTCTGGTGACGAGCGGGTCATCCGCGGAGTTCCGCGAACACCCGCTGACGGGGAGCTTGCAGCCGACGGCTGCGCCCACCGAGACGGCCGCGATGCGGAAACAGGGGCCATCGATCATAGAACAGCAGATCCTAACGCAGCCACTGGTACAGCCGAGAAGGAAGGAGAAGGGCGGAGCACCAAAAGCAACAACCGGCAAACCGGGAGCAATGGACCTCAGACTGCCGAGATATATACGCGCGGCTATCAAAGATGTAGTGAAAGGTATAAGACTTAGATATAAGATTCGCGCTAGAATTAATCATAGAATTTAGGTAATAAGACGCGTGCGTTAATTACATATATTAGTTTCCTCTCATATTATTTACAGCTTTCGCGCAAAGGCCGGAGAATGAGAAATAAAACTCAAGTTTCGTTTAGTTTAACTTGTTGCTTTCGAGATTAAGTGCCACGGGCACCGATTAAAAATTTAATTGTCTTTTATTTGCAAATCCGTTGTTTATTTTCAAAACCTCATTTTGATTCAAAGGCAGCAAAGTAAGATGCCTTGACGAATAGATATGTTTCTTTACATCCCACGGCGGGAGTCCGAGATTCAAAAACGAGTAAAAGCTAAAGGCGCGTCCACAACCGAAGGTATGGACAACGTAAACACCCGATGGGACGTAGGAACGATTCCGCGTCACGAGATTGAACGAGATAAGCGCGAGCATAGAGTAAAAAACCGACGAACAAAATCGTGAACTTAACCCCAGCCGGAATGGGGGTACCAAGGTACGTGGCACGCGAAGTAGAGTAACCAACGACGCGATCGGGGAAGTACCGACGGAAATGAGACAAAGGCACCCCAACCAACGTAATGCCACCATCGGCGAACGTGGCAGACCGGCAGAACGCGAAATCCGGGTACCACGACCAATGGTCAGGCACTTAGGGTAACTAACGGCGCGACCGGCGAAAGGTCAAGGCGAAACCGTGTCGGGAGACGAAAATAAGAGAACAGGACCAGCGGTAGGCCTGCCGGTAAGGCAAAACCCGAAAGAGCGACACCACGACAGGTGGTAAGGGGTACGAGCGAACCACCCGTTGGAATATCGAACGAGCAACGCGAACGCGTTACAGGGACCGGAAAAGGGGCGAAACTATCGGCGGCGAACGATTCGAACACCCTGGGCCCGAGACAGGCGGACCACGTGACATGGTCAACGGATCTGGCCAACCAATGACCAGACCGGGGAACCAGGGACATGGAGGCGTTGCTACAGTCAAAACCAACGAGGAGTGATCAACGGCCAGCGGGCCGGAAGCGTATTAGGCGAGATCGCGATCCACGCGTACAGCGCGAATAAACGAACACGGTATGTGCGTTAGGCGCGGCGGAGAGCATATACCGGGCGTACCGCGCGAATGGAGTGGTTGGCGGCGGAACGGACGAACCATCCGAGATAGGCGATAGGAAGAGCATGACCTATGTACACGCGAGGTCCCAGACCCCAGGGAAACTCCATTTGAACAAGTATGTAATTAATTAAAGGGAGATATCGGGAGACGGGACGCCGCGTATGGTAACACTCGAACCTTCGAGAAGGAATGTAAGAGAAAGTTGTTGATCACCGATGGAATGTGAAAAACAAGTCGAACAAAAGCGCTCAGTCCGCGAGGACAAAGGCCCCGGAACGCGGAAGCGAGTTGAATAGCAGGTGAGCCACACATCTGGTCCACAGATGTCGAAAGAGGCGTAACCATGGGCGTAACAGCGAGAAAGGTGGGGCAGCGGCCCATAGCATAAAAGGAAGCGAAGGACGGGACTCGAGGAATTCTCGCGTCGGAGCTAGCAACGATAGAGTCACTTGTGACGGAATTCTCACGTCCGAGCCGGTAACGATAAAGTGATTCGTAGAGAAGTACTCGCGTCAGAGCTAGTCACAGTAGAGTCACTTGTAACGAATAATTAGTCTCGACATAGAATATCCCGCGTCCGGCGCGTTAAACATTAAGACCCGCGACATCAAGGTTTGTATAGTCTGAAACAGCGTAAAATAAATTATATTTTACCGATCAAAGGCGAATACATTCATTCAATCGTGTGCGGTCTACCTACCTCATCGATAGACATACCTGATCCTGAAACCTACCTATCGGCGATCCTAAGTCCGTTCGGGGAGATCCAAAGGCGGTCCAGCGGCGATCCAGAGACATCAGTCGGCGGTGCACAGTCGCGGTCCAGAGGTCCGAAGTCCGTGGTCCAGCGGAGATCCGAGATCCGGCGGCGAATCCAGGAGACCTGAAACAGAAAAAAAAAGGGGAATCAGCGTGGCATCGAAAGGTTGGGAATAAAATACTTGTAATCCTTTCTCGGTTTCGGGGAAAAAATCGAGTGGCGACCGTGTCGGTGAAATTTACCTAAAAAGGGGGGAAAATCGCACCTCCGTACGGTTACAGTAGAAAGACTGGGTTCGACGGTGGAAGTCAATCGCGGCGAGGAGTGCGTGACGATAGGGCGTGACCCTGCGGTCTCGGAAACGAAGCGGCGTAAAACCCGCACCGATAGCTTGCCTGGCGCACGGCAGGGCAAAAACCCGTAACGTCTGGCGACCGTGACGACCGGCCCGCGAGGACCGGCCGCCTAGT